>PVIA01017956.1:0-14130 GCA_004024845.1 Tonatia bakeri
AGGAGAGAGGGGGAAAAGGTACAGAGAATAAGTAGCATAGATGGTAGGCAGAAAATGGACAGGGAGAGGGCAAGAATAGTATGGGAAATGTGGAAGCTAAAGAACTTATGACACATGGACATGAACTAAAGGGGGGGAATGTGGGTGGGAGGGGTATGCAGGAGGGAGGGGAGTGAAGGGGGGAAATGGGACAACTGTTAATAGCATAATCAATAAAATATATTAAAAAAATAAAAAGAAATGACATTTACTTACCTTTCTTTATTTTAGGGGACCCCAAAAGACTGCCACTGCTAGGACAGGTACACGATGTATTCTCATTGGTAACAATTACTTCTACACAATTATTACCATCTTCAGTGCTGCCACAGGCTTTGCAGCTGCTTTCTATGAAGTCTGTTTCCTTTAAGTATCAACATTAAGAGACAGTTTTAAAAAGCTTTATCTCCATAATGGCTTCACTCCAATTTCTTTAACATTAACCAATTAGATATGAGTTATGAGGTTAACAATAAAAAAAACTATTCTCATGAAAAATTATTAATTCACTTCAGGACTATGAACCAACTAAAAGTAAGTTAAGAGTTAATAGTATCAGGTAAGTCTAGGACAGCAGTTCTCCAAGTGTAGTCTGCTTACCCTGGGGTTCCTTAAATCAAAACTATTTTTAATCATAATACTAAGATGTGATTTGCCTTTTTCACTGTATTGACACTTACACTAATGGTACAAAAGCAACAGTGGAAATCGTTCTGTATGCTTTCGCACAAATCAAGGTAGTGGCAAAGTGTACTAATAATCACTATATTCTTCACTTGTCAAGCACTCTCAGGAGACGGATGATAGATATTTCACTAACATGAATGTCTTTGAAGTAAAAGTATTAATTTTATTAAAAATCAACCCATGAGTAGATGCCTTTTTAATAGCCTACGTGACAAATGGGAAGTATGCCTAAAGCACTTTTGCTGAATACCGAAGAACAATCATTGTCTTAAGGAAAAGTACTTGTGCAATTGTGAGTTGCAAGCTGAACTACCTATTTTCCCTGGAACATCAATTTCACCTGAAAGAAAGAGTAAGAGACTGGATATTTAAAAGACATCTTCTCAAAAATGAATGAAGCAATGGACAGTATTTGTTGTTGATGATAAAACTCAATCTCTCAAACTACAATCACAATTTTGAAAACTTGTACATGCAAGCACAACAAGTTTGAAGCTTCCCAATAATTAAAAACCTTTCTGATGAGGTCAGTAGTGGTTTTAACCTGATGATCTGATATTATATAATGAAATGTCAGTATCTGGGAAGACACTCAGTGAAACAGAATCTTTCAAATAACACACACATTATGTTACCAAATCACGCATGAATGAAAGATCTATTCAAGTGCAAGGCAGACCAACAGAGTATGAAAAGGTCACTGATAAGGTGTCAGGGTCCACACTGCAAATAATCTTTAAGAAACTACCATTTGTTGAGTTGTAATGCCAAAGAACACCCGGCAACTATCCAAAAAAGTTTGTATTAGGACACTCATTCATCCCTTATCCTACTATTTACATTTGTGAGACTTTCTTCGTGCTTCACCCACACAAGCAACATCGGAACACAGACTGAATGCAGAGGCAGATATGAGAATCCACCTGATTCCTTTTAAGCTAAATATTAAAAGAGACTGACAAAAATACAAAATAATACCACCCTTCTCACCTTGTCTTCTGAAAACAGCTTTTTAGCCCTGGCTGGTGTGACTCAGTGGACTGAGTGCCTGCCTGTGAACCACAGGGTAGCCAGTTTGATTCCCAGTCTAGGGCCCATGCCTGGGTTGCAGGCCAGGTCCCAGTAGGGGTCGTACAAGAGGCAGCCACACATTGATATTTCCTTCCCTCCCTCCTTCCCTTCCCATCTCTCTAAAAATAAATAAATAAAGTCTTAAAAAAAAAGGAAACAGCTTTTAAAAAAAAGTTATGTTAATATATAATAAGACTGTTATTTTTAAAAGAATTAACACTTTTCAATTTCCCCATTTTAATTTCTAATACACTAAATGTTGACAAGTATTAACCTACACAAACAAAAGCTCATGGGCACCTTAATTTTTAAAACTGCATAGGGATCCTGAGACCAAAAGGTTGAAAACTTTCCACATTTGGATTTTGATCTAACAGCATACTGAGGTCAGGGAAAAGATAACTATCTAATACTGTCTTTATAAAACACATGACAATAAAACTTTTGCCTTATACAGATTATAGTAGGAAAAAAGGCAGGAGCCCACATTCTGGAAAAGGCACAGTAAAAATGCCAAAATCTAGCAAACAGCAATACTATCTATCCATGAGCCAGTATAAAGAATACTACCTTCTCCGGGCTTACTTCCTTCTCATCTGCTGTCTGCAGGGGAGGAGGGATGTCACATACACATTTATTTTTTCTCCTATTCTTCCGTTTTTGGCGTTTCTTTTCTTGCTTGAGTTCTCGCACTCGTTCCTCCTCTGAAAATTCTTCACACAGTTGTTCCAATCGGCTAATACCTTGTACTTTTTCCACAGTCATCTATTACAGAAACAAAGTTGAGAGTGAATTAGTCAAAGCTTCCTTTACTTTCCATAAAAATTCCCAACTTTAATTTTACATTAAACCACAAACACAGAAACTGGTATTTCATGCTGCAGTTCTGTCTAATAGTCCCCACAAAGAATCTCAAATTTTCATACCTTGAGTGAGTAACAGTCTTAAAATCTACTCAGGAAGTGAATATACAACTACTCCACATGGAAAAACCGACTTATATACCCTCCTCCAGCATACTCGGATTTGAAAATTTCAGAATTTTAGCACAGCAAAGTAAACATTCATTTCTTCACACAATGAAACTATTTAACCTGATCAGATGATTTAGTTTCTGAAGACAGAAACACACGAAGAGAAAAGGGATAGGAAATCTGTTCAGCAAGAACTAGTACAAATCTCAGACTCCCCAGAACAGTGCTTTAAGCTCACGACAGGCTTAGGGGCGGGGGAGGTTTGTAGCTTTCACACCATTCTCAAAAGGGACTGGTGAACAAGGTAAAGGATTGTAACCATGTCCTAGAATATAACAAAATATTCACTAGCCAAGAATTTATGCTGTACAGGGTGTAAATGAAAAAAAGGTTACCAAATCACAAACAGTAAACCCAACACCAATATTATTATAGAAAGCATTCAGTGTCCTTGTAAGTTCTTTTTAAAAAAACTATACTTATTGATTTGAGAGGAGGAAAGGAGGGAGAGAAAGAGAGAAACATCAGTTTGTTGTTCCATTTGTTTATGCATTCACTGGTTGATTCTTGTATGTGCCCTGACAGAGGACTGAACCCACAACCTTGGCATATTAGGATGATGCTCTAACCAACTGAGCTACCTGTCCAGGGCCAGAGTAGTTCTTAAATCATGGCATCTTGATAGCATTTACTTCACATTATTGGACATTATTGGCAATTATGGGACATTATTGGCAAGCAAACTGGGGCTCATTACCAGTTTCTAATTTTGTTGCTTATTTTTGGACTGCTCTTAACTTTTCATTAGTTATGTTTCATCACAGCATCTTGCTAAATAATCACCAACTTCAGTTTTCTGTAAGTCTAAAAAACCAAGGCTTATAGAGTAACACGACAAAAAAAGGAAAGACAAAACAAAGAAAAATCCACAAACTACTTCTAAATTCCAGTTCCCCACAAAGCCCCACCCCAGCCTCCCCAAACACCCCCAAAGCCATGACATTGTATCAGTGGATTGCAGCCCTGAGGCGAGGTGAGACTGGTAGTTTATATAAAGATTCAGTCCAATAATGTGACTCAGCTCCAAGGGAGCCCACTGTTCTTACCTCAAAACTCTTACGTAAAGCATCAACACCAAGATAGAAAAGCATCTGCCACGTCTGCTCCTCTGCTCGCAGTTTCTGCCAGATCCGATGCAGTCTTTCATAAAGATGAATTCCCAAGCAGGTCAGAACTTCTTCTTGAGCTATATCTATTGTCTTAGCATGCCTTTCTCTTCGCCTATAAAGGAGAATAAATCACACAAAATTCCTAATAACCTTAAATGGAACAGTGAAAAATGGATAACACAATCTTAATACATACCTATTAACAACCTAATAACAAGACAGTTATACATTCAAACTCAATTAATGTATAGATAAATACACAAGCACACATGTTTATAACCAATGAGAAATACACATGCAGGTAGAACGCAGTTCTAATACTGTTAAAAGTAAAGTAATTCAGGAACTGGCCCTACAACAGATGTTTTTTTGAGTACAGAAATCACACACAAATGTCCAGCTCGCAGTTGGCATGACAGTTCCTTTAACCTTCCAATTATGGCAAACGCCTACTTGGTTTTGTTTCTTTTTCTGAGGGTAAGTGGAGAAAGGCAAAGCCGAACTGATTGAATCATGGGCAAAAGCCCTCTAGGCCAGTCTTTAGAAGTGTTCACAGAACTTCAGGAGTAAAGTAAGTCTTGGTATTCTAAATGCCTAGCAGAAAGTACACACTCAAATGAGAGTTGGTACACAAAACACAAAGGGAAATGGGTTCCATTTATTCTATAAACAACTTTTTCTGGTATTTTCACAACAAAGCCAGAGATAAAATTTTAGGTTCCTAATTTAATAATATACACAGTTCATGAATTACATTAATAAAGTATATTTTAACCCACTTCCTATGCAGAAACCATCATTATGAACAAAATTTAAATATGGAAATGAATGGATGGAGGAGGAAAAAAATTCCTTCTAATCATTTTCAAATGAAAATGATAACCTGTAATAATGAAAGCCAAAAATGCCTTCCTACTTCAAGCAACAAGGAGCAGAGGACTGAACCAAACACCACAGAACACTTTCTCCCTGTTTTTAGTTAATTAAGAAATGCAAATTTTAAAGAAAGCAAAAATTTTACAGGCACATTTTGATTTATACATATATCATATGAACTGAGGCAGGTGATGGAAATAAACTTTTAGTAATAAAATGAAGCAAAGCGCTAGATAGCCCATTCTAGCAAATTACATACTCATACCCTCCTGCGAACTCTGGCTCAGCACGACCCAAAAGATGTGCAATGAAGTCCGTTTCACAGCAAACATGGATGTGTCGTTCATGTGGACAGCACCGTAAGCCTTCATAAAGTGCAGCACAGTAGCCCTTCTCTTTGCTGCAATCAAGTTCACCAATAAGGATGTTGTATGCTCGGAGGACTTTATTTTTGCAATCAGTGCAAAACCTGTTGAAAAGAAAAACCACAAAATTAAAAACTGGCTGTGTAATTATTTCATGAGGGATCTAATGGTGTACCAGACAATGAGACTGCCCTCTCATGTACAGTATTAGAAAAAAGCCTCCATGCACAATGGAAAATCTACACAAGGTAAAGTAAATACAAATTTAGAGATTATATGACTATAGATAGATCTCCATTTCCAAATTTTAAACTTGAGAAGCACAGGGATCAAAAGAACAAGGCAGTTATGTACTTGTTAATTCACAGAATGCATGCCCAGAAAATACTAGCTGCCAAAGACTAGTGTACCTCCACTTCAAAAGCTATTTGCACAGGTCAGAAATGAAACAGAGGCTCCAAGCCAATGACTTGTAGGACCCTTTCCTTTTCACCCTCTGAAAACAGTATCTTCAACCAGTAAACCTTGATTCAAGTTTTTACTACATTTTATTTTAGTTCATCACTAGCTAAGCATTTGGGGGCTGGGAGCAACAATACAGTTACAGACAACATTTACATAGCACTGTGCTTTAAACTTAATTGTATATAATGCAGCCAAAGTGTAGAAGAGCATGTGAATGTAGAGGATGACAAAATTTTAAGAAACCTAACACTACTCAACCAGTAAGATAAAAAGAGCCCTGGCTCGTGTGGCTCAGTAGACTAAGTGACAGCCTGTGAACCAAGAGGTCGCTGATTCGATTCCCAGTCCGAGCACATGCCTGGGATGTGGGATCCAGTTGCGGTGTGCAAGAGGGAACCACCAATGTTTCTCTCTCACACTGATGTTTCTGTCCTTCTCTTTCTCCCTCCCTTCTCCAATCAATCAATCAATCAATCAATCAATCAATCAAAATATATTTTAAAAGTCTTAAAAAAAAAAAGAATAGAAGCCTGGTT
Source organism: Tonatia bakeri (assembly GCA_004024845.1). Lineage (NCBI taxonomy): Eukaryota > Metazoa > Chordata > Mammalia > Chiroptera > Phyllostomidae > Tonatia > Tonatia bakeri. The sequence continues at coordinate 6,183 of PVIA01017956.1, forward strand.
CCTTTATCTTTAAATTTCTGAAACAAGAAGAGCTTGGTCTAGTGAAAAAGCCTGGCTCATAATATTAATAACTGCTTTTCTTCAGCTGTGATAGAACCAGAAAATTTTTTTTAATCCTCACCCAAGGATATGTTCATTGATTTTAGAAAAAGAGAAAGGGAAAGAGTAAAAGAAAAAAGATGTGAGAGAAACACTGATCAGTTGCCATCTGTATGTGCCAAGAACAGTAATTGAACCTGCAACCTAGATATGTGCCCTCACCAGGGATCGAACCCACAATCTTTTGGTGCACAGGGCGATGCTCCAACCAACTGACTCACCCGGCCAGGGCTAGAACCAGGAAATTTTTATCTCTTTGATTTAAATTCATTACTAGGTGAGCTCATCTGTTCTCATGGCTTCAGACAACGTGTCTGATTCTCAACTCTACAGCTCTGTTCAAGTCCCTGCCTGCCCTTGCCTAGGGGCTAGACCCATACTGAAAAATGAGAAACATCACAGACATCCAATAGCCAACGTGTTAAACTCACTGTCCAAAACCAAACCAGATAACACTGTTCCCTCCCTATGTCCCCTTCCATTCTTGTTAAGAATATCACACAATCGCCCAGGATGAAAACCTCAGTTAATTCCAGTTTCTCCTTAGGTCCCCCACTGAGGGGTAGAGGCAATTGGTATCAATTCTTTCTTACCTCTGTGTATGTCCCTTCTTTCAATTCTCTCTTGTATTTTAAATCACCTACACAATTTTTTAAAAAGCTCCTTAACTGGTTCCTGTTTCCACTTTTCTAGCCCTAATGCATCTCTCATACCAAAATGGTTTTTAAATACAAATCTGATTATCTCACTCTCAGCTTAAAAACCTCCTGTCTACAAATAAAATTCAAACTTTTTAAGACATTCAGTGACTTCTTCTTTTACCCAACCTACTATTTCTAGCCATACTTCAGAAAGTTCACCTCTCCCTTCATGGTCTCACCCGCTCTACCCTGCCTTGTACACACGCCATATATATAATGGACTACTCTGCATAAAATTCATTCTACCCCAAAGTCTTTTTTCTTCTGCTTCCTTCCCACACCTCTCCACATCCTTTATCATTTGCTTAAGTCACGTCCATCCTTTAAAAAGCCTTCTGCAATTCCTATAACTAAAATTCAACCTTTCTCTGCGTTCCCCTTACTGGCTTACACTTCTTACTATATTATTTACCCTTACGCTGCCACACATTAGTTTCATACATCATCTTTCTGGCCCAACAGTAGATAACTGTGTTTCTTGAAATGAATGTACACTAAATTAGAGGCTCCAAGTCCACTTGGTAAACAGAGGCAATAATGTTGACAAAGAAAATTTTAAAACTCAAAATGGGCTAAAGACCTAAACATGAAGACCTGAAACTCTAAAACTAGAAGAAAGGAAAACACAAGGCAGAAAAACTTCATGACCCTGGAAGAGGTGATATTTCTTAGATATGACATCGAAAGCACAGGGAACTGTCCTCGCTTATATGGCTCAGTGGTTGAGTGCTGACCTGCGAACCAAAGGGTTGCCAGTTTGATTCCTGGTCTAGGGGGCATGTGACAGGCAACCACACATTGATGTTTCTCTCCCTTTCTCTGTCCCTCCCTTCCCTTCTCTTAAAAAAAAATAAATAAATTCTTAAAAAAAAAAAAAAGCCCAGGGAACAAAAGAACAAACAAAACAACATCCATCTTAAAAAACTTCTGTGTAGCAAAGGAATCAACCAACACAATGAAAAGCAACCAATGGAATATTTGCAAACAGATAAGAGTTAATACACAGAACATGTAAAGAAATACAACTCACTAACAAAAACATCCAATTAAAGGAAGGCAAAGGACATGAACAGATATTTCTCCAAAGACACACAAATGGCTAACAAGCTCATGGAAAGATGCTCAGTATCATGAGTCATCAGGGGAATATGCAAACCAAAACCATACAATATCAGCTCATACACATTAGTACGGCCACTATAAAAAAAACAGAAAATAACAAGTGTTGGCAAGGATGTGGAGAAATTAAAACCTCTGTGGGATTGTATAATGGTACTGCAAATATGGGATTTCCTCAAAAAATTAAAAATAGAACTACCATTATGATCCAGCAATCCACTTCTGGGTACATATTCTAAAGAACTGAAAACAGGATCTCAAAGAGATATTTGCACACTCATGTTCACTGCTGGATTTTTCACAACAGTTAAGAATGTGGGAACAACCTTAATGCACATAATAGGTGAACGTAGTATATACATACAATGGAATACTATTCAGCTGTAAAAATTAAGGAAATTCTATCATGTTACAACATGGATGAACCTTGAGGACATTATGCTAAGGAAAATAAGCCCATCACAAAAAAGACCAATGTAGTACTTGCATGATTTCACCTATATTAAATTACCTAATCAAACCCATAGCAACAGAAAACAGAATGGTGGTTGCCAGGGGATGGGGCCAAGGGTAAAAAGGGGAGTTGTTCATTGGGTACAGTTTCAGCCATGCAAGATGAAAAAAATTCTAGCATTCTGTTGCATAACAATGTGCACATAGTTAACAACACTGTAATATATACCTGGAAACTGTTAAGAGGAATAATTTATATTATGTGGTTTTCCTTTACCACAGTTTTTTTTAAAAGTCCTTCCCTTTGAGGGAGAAATGGACATGGACACAGAATTAACAAATCCTACCATCCTTTCAGGTTATAAATACTAAGTTTACATTTTCTGGTAAATAAATGGTTAAATATCATACAGTACCAATGATAAAACTTGAAATATTTCCCACATATTGTACTGCTTTAAATCCTGAGTAGTTTAACATGTTTGATTGTACAGAATCATAAATAAACATAAGTAAATAGTGATTTAAAAATACAACAGCCATACGAATGAAAGTGATTTTTTTCCAAAAATAACCTTGCACATAAACTTTAAAAACATTTTTATTTTTTTAAAGATTTCATTTATTTATATTTTAGAGAAGGTAAGGGAGAGAGAAAGAGAGGGAGAGAAACATCAATGTGTGGTTGACTCTTGCGTCTGCCCCCTACTGGGGACCTGGCCCCGTAACCCAGGCATGTCAAACAGGTGACCTTTTGATTCACAGGCGGCACTCAACCACTGAGCCACACCAGCCAGGCTAAAAACATTTGAAGGCAGAGATTTCAGTCTCCTAAGACCTCAGTTTTAATACATTAATATACTACTTACTACTTAACTGGCTAAATAGTGTCACCAAATTTTTATTATAAAGTGCTCAAAAAAGTCCACTAACAAAAGAAGTGACAAAAACGTACATTATTTAGACATTTAAAAATCACTTTCAACTGACTGCACTTCAAAAACTCAAACCAACCTAAAATGAGAACTAGATACAGAATAACAAGGACTTGCATATCTGACATGCAAACGTTCACTGCTGCGCTTACTATGTGTCAGATATGTTCTAAGTAAGCTTTACTATGTACCACCAATCCACAACCAATTAATCCTACAGTATGTCCTGTAAGATCACTACCATCATTATTTTTGTCTTGAAGAAAAGAGGCACAGAAAAGTCAAATAACTAATATCAAAGTATAATCAGCAGAACACAAATTCAAGGCAATCTGTTTTTTACCTATTTGAAATACTTTCTTCTGATTCTAAACAAAAGGGAATGGGAATTAACAAGCAAGGTTTCACCACTGAATATTGTGATATAACTGTAGCAGTTTGTATTTGAAACTCAGTAAGAAAACAACCCCATTCCAAAATAGCTAAATGTGCAGGTCTAGCAAATAAACATTTTAACTGCTACATTCACTCCAAAGCCCATTCTTCTCCTTCAGCACCCCAAAGATCAAGCACATGTTCTGCTTAGCTTTACAATAAAATGGGAAACACATGGTACCACAGACATCACAAGACAGTTGCCTATAAAATTAGACTTCTGGCCCGCTGCTGTGGCTCAGTGCATTGAATGCCAGCATGAGAACCAAAGGGTCGCCGGTTCAATTCCCAGTCAGGGCACATGCCTGGGTTGCAGGCCAGGTCAAATCCCCAGTAGGGGGCACGCCAGAGGCAACCACACATTGATATTTCTGTCCCTCTCTTTCTCTCTGCCTTCCCCTCTGTCTAAAATAAATAAACAAAATCTTTTAAAAATTTTGTTTTTAAAAATAGACTTCTTAGGTCATTTAAAAGAGAGCTTATGTGACCAAAACCAGGAGCTCTTAATGCTGTGACCTAAGATTGAAGTTCTCCATTGGATGTAATAGACACTTCATAGTGCTATGTTTTCTTGTGGAGATATAAAATAAGAAAAAAAAAAAGACTTCTAACACTGGGCTCCAGCCGCCCTTTCTCACAGGTTGTCACCCTCATCTGAGAGAACAGTAGTCTGAGCAACATTTAGACCATGCTCGTATTGTTCTGCCAAAGCTGGGTCTGTGACAACCTCTGGTGGGGCAAGAGCAGGCACGGCCACAAACTCCAAGTTAGGGTCTCCAATTAGTTTTCTAGGTAGCCTGAGGAAGGGCCTTTCAAGCTGTAAATACTTCTGGCAGAAATGTCATAGTGCTGAAGATTCTTCTTCTGGTGGAAGATAACTGATTATGCTTTAACTTTCCTGTCCTTAATTTCCGAATGTTTTCACACACTCCTACCAGATCTCTATGCCAGTTAGGCACACTCTTTTTTTTTTTAACACATTTTTTTTTAAGATTTTATTTATTTATTTTTAGAGAGGGAAGGGAGAGGGAGAGAGAGAGAGAGAAACATCAATGTGTGGTTGCTGGGGGACATGGCCTGCAACCTAGGCATGTGCCCTGACTGGGAATCGAACCTGCGATGCCTGGTTCACAGCCCGCGCTCAATCCACTGAGCTACGCCAGCCAGGGCGGCACACTCTTGTAAGTAGCCATCGAAGTTACATCAAACATTGTAATGGCACACCAGACTTGGATGCAATGGCTGTCTCTCAATCCCCTGAACCTCTCCTGGCCAGCTGTATCCCACACATTGAACTTATAATAGGTGCTCTGTTGGTGTGGAACATGAGGGGGATGGGCCTCAGCACCCAAGACAGCTAAATACTTCTCAAATTCACCAGTCAGATGACATTTCATGAAGGCACTCTTCCCAGTCCAACTATCACCAACAATATAAGTTTGAACTGAACTTGAGATTCTCCTTGGGCAGCCATGATGATGTTACTTCCAGAAGGGTCCCTTGAGCCCATCTGATTCCAGTACAATTTCTCTTACTCCCTTCTCTTAATCACACTGCTTCCTACCCTTAAGATATTTACAAAATGGACCCCACCTTCTTATAAATAATATTGCCCCCCAAATACACATCTACAATTATTATAGGAAACTCCAAAATATTAGCTCTAGTAACTAGTAATTTACCACAAAAAAAAAAGCTATCTTTTGATGGACCAACTCATACTGATTACAAAGATAAATTCATATTGAAAGAGGAAGGAATCTATAAGTAAATTCCAAATCATCAATACATTCTGTACTGTCTTGGGTATAATAAACCACGTTTGTAATTGAAAAAAAGAAAAACACAGCCCTTGCTGGTGTGGCTCAGTGGACTGACTGCCAGCCTGTGAACTGAAAGGTCGCCAGTTCAATTCCTGGTCAAGGCAAATGCCTGGGTTACAGGCCAGGTCCCCAGCTGGGGGCGTGCAAGAGGCAACTGATCAATGTTTGTCTCTCACATCAATGTTTCTTTTCCTCTCTTTTCCTTTCCTTCCCCTCTCTCTAAATAAATAAATAAGATATTTATATATATTAGAAAAACACCTAACACCTAATGAAAAACACCTAATAAACTTAGTACGCAGGGTGCAGGGTTAGGTCATTCAGCTCATTGCCATATACACACCAATCTTGATAATGCTAGTTTTTATCATTAATTTGTGTTTTCTAGAAGCGTCTCCAAAGTAACTGTATATATTTAACCCAAAGTCAAAGAACATGCAACCAGAATCCAACACATAACAAACTCATGTTAAAACAGTACAACTCCCCATAAGAACAGCACCTCCTGATGGCTCCTTGACCAGTTTCCTATCCCACTGCACTCTCCCTTCCCTACGAATTTCCAAATGTGAGTGACAAATAGGAAATTCCTTTGTAAAGTAGTACTCTAAAAAAAAATTCTGAAGTTACTTTTACAGTATATGATGCATACAAGTCCCAACACTATTTTAGGTTTTGACAAAAAAAAATTATATAAGACATACTATTACTATATGGAAGAAAAAATTCAAAATATTACTAAGTGAAAGCTGCTCATTTAACTTTAATTTTGAAAATAACACCATGAAATGCTTCTATCATAATAACAAAGAGTACTAGAGTTTCCAAAATTAAGTACACTTTAGTCAATTCAGTCATTCTGTGTTTCTTGAAAGGCTAATGTGGAAACCAACAGATAAAAATTTAAAAAGAAAGAGAAAGAGAGAGATGCTGGCTCAGCACAGAGGCTAACACTGAGATGCATCCCATATAGGAGCTACCTACCTAACATTACACTCGGCCCAGTGCCAGGTATTGATGGGAAACCTGTCACTGAAGGAGGTCAGTACAGGTCACTCCGGATGACCTAAACTAAGCACCTTTCGACTACACCGTGACGACCTTTACACTTACCTGTGTTTTCGCAGATACGTTTCTAGTGTTTCTAAAAGACAACTAGAGTCAATTAAAACAACTTCATCCCTGCATTCTTGGGACATTAGTTCCCATACATCCATCCAACAACCTCTGCAGAAAGAAAGAAATATTAGTAAGAAGGAGAAATACATAAGGGTAAAAGCATTTTAAAAAGCAGAGTAAAGGATTGCTTGAGTTTACCTGGCTGGTCCCTGGAAAGGTCCATAATGCAAAATGATCCTACACTTGCTGTCCTTCCTGTGGTCTTCACTACTTCTCTTATCTGTACTTAACTTCTCTGAACTGACACTGCTACTGCTCCCTTCACTGTAGTACAGTACAGTACAAAGCTTAGTGACACCGAGATCATCTGAGGGAATCATTTCTATAGCCTATATTAAAATCATGAACTCTTTATTACATTAAAATATTAGTACGGTAAGTTAGCAAACTGTATACATATAATTACATTCACTTTAAGCATATGAAAATACTATTTAAACATGCTCATATATTTATGTAAAACCTTCTGCTCAACCATTAAGTTTACCTCATACAATTGAACAGCATTTATATTTATCAAGATAGCAACTGGTTAATATACTAAGCATTTTATGAGCAAAAGTACTTGGAGTGTTCTAAAGCCAAAAGGGCTGAAAAAATTGTATTTTTACCCATAAATGTGACTCAATATTCCAAAAATTGAGAATTATAACAACTTTTGATCTATTTGATGTGATCTTATAGCTAGTCCATGGCCACAAAATTCTTATCTGCCTTTACACTCACAAGTAGCTGGGAAAGTCACAGATTAATCTTATCGTGAATAAATTTTCATATATACTAAAATAAAAATAGGAAACTAAGATGAATACTTTATACAGTCTAAATTAGTAGTTAAGTACTAACAAATAATTTTTTAAAAACTTACTAAAAACCTCCCAGGCCCTCCCTCGCCCACAGGTTTCAATGTGGCGCTGGTCATGAGTTTTGTTTTATTGAAGTGTGCACTGCCAGAGAAATCTGTGTCTATATTCCATTCAGTGATTCTTCTTAATTTTGCACAATTCTGAACTACTGGCTCCTGCCTGTTCCCCTGCAGGTCTCATTACAGTACTAGAAATCCACTACCTTGGATGCATGAAGTGGAAAAAAACCTCTGAATCTTTACTCAATCTACTCTATATAGTTAAGTATTTCTCAACCCCTGCCCACCATATAACATTCATACACACACACACACACACACACACACACACACACACAC
>PVIA01017957.1:0-14165 GCA_004024845.1 Tonatia bakeri
CCAGGAACAGAGATCAATATATATTTTTTTCTATATCTCATAACAAAATATTCCATAGGACTGGTATCCACTGAAGATGGAAATTGTCTCTCCTGTTTACATGCTGAATTCTTTCATCACTCAGGAATGCTTTTACATGCAAGTAACAAGAAACCCAGCCTCAGTGGCTTATACAAATATGAATCTGGAAGTTGTCAGGTGCTGGTATTGGTTCAGATGCTCAGCATCAAGGCAAATATTTCTGAGATTTCTTTGGCTGTCCTTACTTCAGCAGTTGAGACAGGAAAAAGGAGGAAGGAGATAGGGCAGCACCAATATCAGAAAAGTGAAAGCTTTCCCAGGCACTCTACTGACTTCCACCCACATGTGGGTCACAGGACACCTCTGGCTGGACAGTGGGAGTGAGAATAGAAGGCAGGACACACTAACACTGTCTGCCAGGGTCCAGCTGTCTGTACCAATCTTCGCTCTAGAGTAGGATGTATCTCCATAGTTCTTTGTAAACATCTGTTGAATGCATGCAGTAGTATGTTTACTCACAATATTCAGTGCTCCTCCAGGGTGAGACTTTCATGTTCTTTTGAATTCAGGTATCTGAATTTTCTTTGGCCAATGAAATGGGCACAGAAGAGGCTTACGAGCCAGGTTCTCTTTGCTCTGCCTCGGTGACCATAGAAGCATATATCAAGATGGAGTGGCCATCAACTGGGGTCCTTGCATGACTGTTATAAGAGCTCCTAATTTACCCATTATGAAGATGTAGGTGAGCAAGTAATATTGGTTATTTAAGCACAGAGACTTTCCCTGGTTGTTAATGCAGCCTAACTTATCTGAACTCATACAATGTATATATCAAGTTAAAAACTCTACAGCAAATTCTCCAAATTAAAATTTAGCAAACCATACTTCCTGATTGCATCAATAGCAAGAAAATGACTACATTAAGGTAAATAATAGCAACTTAGAAATTAAACAATAAAAATAACTCCTATAAAATTTGAAATTGATACTGGGGAAAAAAGTAGACTATCTAGACATTTAAGATGATGAGACTCCTGTACAAAAATACATGGCAGGGTGTGACTAAAGTAATTCTTGGTAAAATCCATATCGTATGGCTGTTATTAAAATAATAGGATATTAAATGTTGAAAGATCTAGTATAATTGAATTAAGAATTCAAAACAAGAAGCTAGAAAATGAACAGCAAAATAAAAATGATGGGGAGAAATTAATGAAGATAACATTAATCACAGAGCAAAAAGTCAGTGGAATTTATTAATCAAATCAAGAATCAGAACTTTGAAAAGATAAATAAAATAGGCAATTTGATGGAAGGTTTGACTGTCCTCAAAGCAGGTGAAAACACTCAGTATACAGGATGACTAAAGGACGGTATAAATTGGTACATTTCTGGTGGACCATTTGACACAACTGTTAAAATGTCCATGCCTTGAAAATTTGATGAATACATAAATGTTCAATTGAACTGAATGAGGTTTTCAATTGTGAAGTTTCATGAAAAAATTCTTCCTTTTTTTTTTGCAAAAAGTTTGGGCCCCTGGACCTGGTGAACAGTGTATAAAGTGGAACCCGCTTTCCAAGAACCTTGGGAGAAGGATGGGTCTCAACCATGTTGGTCCTGGAGATGGGTCACATGACTTCGCATATTAGCATAAGATGATTGGCATTTGGCAGCTGTCCCAGCCCCTGCTCCCCAACATTGTGGAGCTGGCTGAGGGTGCCAAGTGGAGGGTATGGCTGGCCTTCATGCTGGCTAGAAAGCTGGAGGTAAGTTCTTTGATGAGAAATTCAACTCCTTGTGCATGACCTGGCTCATAGGTTGTGCCTATGCCATTAATCTGGAGAAGTTTGGGAAGTAGTGGGTCCATGCCATTATCCTCCCTAAGGCCTAGGCCATGTCTGGGGACCTCAACTACCTATACTGCATGACTATGGTCTTCTGTGTCAACGTCCTGTACAAGGGGGATCATCCTGACTGTCCCATTGCCTTCCTCTTTTCCTCTTTCAGAAGTTTCTCCTGGATTTTCCTGGTGCTGTAACAGACAAAATGTCCAGAGGATTGCAGAATACTCACAAACTCTAGGTGTTCAGTGATGCTTCAGACATTTGCTGAAATATCCTTTGTTTCTGAAGCCTCCAGTGAAGCTTCTTGAGTCAACCTGCCCCTTCTTGTGCTGTGAACCAGGGCCCTTTCTGAGCTCAGGTTCAAGCTCCCTCCTCTTTCACCATGTTGCCCTAGGCTTAAGTCAGCATCTATAGCTGGAAGGCTGGGGCTGATTCTGAGATCTGGGCCTCACTCTGCATCTCTGTCTCCCATGGGAAGACTTCTCTGAGACCCAGAATCCTAGAATGCAAAGTACAAATGCACCTAGGCTCCTGGCCTAGGGTAGAGCTTGGCCATTAGAATTTGTGGCCAGAAAGGAATGGTTGACTACTCATTCATTTATGTACATTGACATTCACTCATTTTGCTGGTTAATTCACTCAAAAACCCATTTATTTGTATACCTACTTAGTACCGGACATTTTCCTAGATAGTGGGAACAACAGTGAAACCAACAGAAAAAATCTTGCCCTCCTGGAGCTAACATTGAAATCAAGTGCGCGTGTGTGTGTGTGTGGGGGGGGTATAAGCAATAAACAAAAAAAATAGGTGAACAAAAATGTTTGTCAGTGGTACAAGTTGAGAAAAATAAGACAGAGATAGAAGATATAGAGTGTGAAGTAGTTGCAGTTTTAAACAGGGCAGTGATATTTGAATAAAGACATAAAGGAGTAGGGGAGTGGGGCAGGCAGATTTCCAGGAGAGACATATCCCAGGGAGAAGAATTGACAAGTGAAAAGCCCTAATGAGGAAGCATGTGCATAGTGTTCAGGAGATGACAAGGTCAGTGGAGCTAGGTGAGGGAAGGGAAGGGCACTAGAAGATGAGATCTGAGGGAACAGCAGGGAGGAGGCCATCATCAGAGCCCTGCTTTCTTCTGAATGAGCTGAGAGTCATTGGCGGGTTTTGATGTGGGAGGGATGTGTAATGCAGTGGGATAAGTGCAGGAGGCCAGATGAGAGACATCTACAATAATCTGGGGAGAGGTAATGGTGGCTTGGAATTGGATGATGGCATGGAGGTGATAAGAAGCGCCTAGATTCCAGTGCTGCTGAGGCCAGGGTGTGAGAGAAAGAGGGGTCAGCAATAGCTCCAACACCAGCTATCAATGCCAAGGACCCACACCTCCTACAGAAACTCCACAAGGTAACAGGACCTCTCATAACTCACCTTGTAACCACCTTCTTCCTGTATAAGGACTCGTATGAATTCATCTCCTAAATCTGTTCCCTAGAATTCCATGATTCCTCTTCCAGAGGGCTCTGCTTCCCATTGTTGGAAAAAAATGAATAGCATGAAGGGAGCCTGAGCTCATCTGAATTCTGCTTCAGTCCCCTTGCTCTCTTTGGTGACAGGGAAAAAACATAACAGTATAAGCTGCTCAATGAAAAACAATATTTAATTAGGGCTGAGAGAGTTGGACCAGCAAACAATTAAATGTTCTATTACCATCAGTCTTGAGCCATTTAAGCTTCAGTTCAATAAGGAATCATTATAAAGATCTAATAAGAAATGAAAATATTAATAGTGTAATTTTGTGTTGTATTTCAACTATTTCCTCAGCCTACAGATCTAGAGTTGTTGTGACTGTCGTGGATGAAAGTGCTCAGCCACAGGGAGATTCAGAACAGGTGGAAAAGAGGCAGCCGTGGTGTGTCCATGAACTGGGGTAGGGGCTGAGGCCTTTCAGCCAAGCTGGTTTGAATCTACATGACAGTGTGTTTCATCTTATTCTCAATGTCTGAGAAGCAGCATGAGAGTTCTGCTGGAGGAGAGGCAGCTTAAAAGTACCTCTTGGATGTCTTAAAAGATGTTGGATTATAGATTAAATACATCTAATAAAATCCCCTGGTTGCTCAGCTTTGAGGATGTAGAAATAACTTCAGAGAGTTTAATGAAGGAGTTGCTTTACTGTGCTGAAAAAACACCTGCTTAGGGCACTGCAGTCCCAGCAGAGGGTTTGAGGATGAAGATGCATCTGTTGCTGAGGTCCAGGTCTGCAGCCAGCACTTCTGCTCATGCCTCTGGTAATGCAGAGGCACAAACCTGGGTCACCCATTCCTTGTACCCTCTCAACCTCTCCCTCCCGCCTTGAGAAGTTCCTGTCTCTTCTATGGAATACGTAGTGTGTGATGAGGATATGGTCTGGGTGTAGTCCTCATACAAGTCATTTATTTGTGGTTGCAAGTGTCAGAAAATCTTACTCCAATTGGTTTAAGCCAATTGGAGAACCTTTGGCCTGTGTAACTGAAAAGTCCAAGTGTTGCAATGGTGCCAGTAGGAATCCATGCCATGGCCTTGACTCAATTTCCCAGGTGCTGACATCACTCTCAGACAAGCTCTTCCTCTGTAGTGGCAAGAAGGGCCCAGAGGCACCAGGTTTAACCATCAGCTTGTCAGCAGTGGGAATTCGGGCTATGTGCTCATTCTGACCCAGATGCAGTGCCAGAGGAGGAGGGCATTCAGACTGGTCAGACAGAGGTCACAGGCCCACCCCTGGATCCAGATGAGGATTGGCTCCTGCACAAATCACACAACTATGAGTAGGAGAGGGGTGATTTTCCACAGGAAAATGTTCCCAGAAATGGAGGTGGTTTGCGAGGTCACGGTGACAGATGACTTCACATCCTTGCCTCCTGGATTTCACAGTCATGGTCAAAAGTTTGTAAGGCTGTCTTAGCTCAGACACACACAGGGCTTCATCACAAAGTTAGCGGCTAGTGGGAGGAGACAGTCAAGACATACTGAGTTGACCTAGACCCTGACCTTGATGTTTCAATATCTTTCAGACTCTGTTCTCTGCACTGTAGTTCTCTTACCTGCTTCAGGGGGTTGTTCAAGACCAGTTATGATCCAGAGTGGAACACACATCAAATGAGGTCCAGAGTGGGTATCTCAGGCTCAAGGGTCCAGGCTTAGGGAAGTAACCATTTTTTTCATTCCATTAGTCTTTGCTTGCCATCAAAACTGTAATATCTGGGGCAGATACTGGTAAACTTTCCTAAAGGGACAGATATTACATACCATTTTAGGCTTTGTAAGCCTCTGTGGCAACTACTCAACAGTGTGCAAAATTAGCCACAGATAGTAAGTAAACATACAAGCACAGCTGGGTGCCAGTGAAACTTTATAAAAACAGGGCAAGGCCAAGATTAAGGCATGGGCTACAATTTGCTGATCTCTGATTTAGAGCACTGTTGCAGGCTGGGCTCTGCAGGACTTGACAATGGATTTGAGTGTAACAGGTTTGCGGGGAGTAACACCTATGTAAAACAAGGTGTGGGGAAAAGACAGAAAGGGGTCAGAGGAGTTATGAAAGCACATTGAAGACTTTGTTAGGTCTCTGGCAGCTCTGGGAGAGTGTGGGAGCACTGCTTTCCCATTAGAGGAGTCAGTATAGGAAAGGAATGGCCGGGCCCTTGTGCCACCATGTTGCTTGGTCATTGGTCAGGAAACAGCCCAAGAGAAGACCTTTGGTTCCAAAGCTGAGGACCCTGAAGGAGCTGCCAGGTGGAGGGTATCAGTCATTCACACTCCGTAGCATGTTTCTCTTGAAGGGACACTTGAGGCACATCTTCATGTCTTCTATAAGCCTCAAACAATGACTGTGGGGGAGAAGCCAGGGAAGAATTGCTTGCATTTGAGTAGGACTTTGGCCTGCCTCTAGAATGCAGGGAAAAAGATTTTGGTTTAAAATGAGAGCCTTTCAGTAGAAAAGATGATTTTGCCTGGAGCATCCCTTCTTTTGAGTTGTGGGGCATTCAGTAGCTGCATGAGAGGTCAGAGGTCCTGGGTCCTGGCCAAACTCACCATGGCCACCACATTGAGGCAATCCAACTCATTTGTACAGTTTTATTTTTAATTGGCAATTTTTAAATTCTCATTTGTCTTCCCATGTGGCTTTCTCTATAGCAAAGAATGTGCTGGCTTTTGGGCTTGAGTAAACATTGTATTTCTCACTATAAATGAGTACTTTGAAAGTATGGTTTATGTACCATCCTCAGTTTTTGGTGAGTTCCACCTCAAAGCAATGTCATCTGTCAGAGTCTGGACATTTCAGTGTAATAAACTCAGAGCTGGACTATGAACTCTGAACTGAACCAAGGCAAATGCCACCCCATAAGGCTTTTTGGAACTAAGAAGGCTGCTATCCATAGAAAGAAAGGCTCGTCTTCAGATTTTCTGTTAAAAATGTCTTGGCAGGTTGTTTGCATGGAAGACAACCACCAAATGTGGTAAGGTGTGAAAAGACCCATCATTCATCATCTGTAACACTATGAGGGTAACACAGAGGTCAACAACCAGAAATAGATCTCAAACCCCCTGCAAGTGGTCTGAATGGCATAGGACTCCCAGCTAAAAACTGCACTTCCTTGGTTCCCAGTGTGGAGCCCATGATCTACAGGGGTCCTTCCAGTCATAGGAAGAGCAGAGCCATGCTTCCAGCACTATGACCTGGGACATAGGGCCACAGGGTGTGGCACCTTCCTGAGGAGGGGAGTTGCTACCACTTGGGCTGCAGAATTGTCCATCAGCTTTTTAGGCATGGGTGGTCAGCTGCTCGTTACTGTGTAGCTCTGAGCTGGGTGATAAGGGACTACGTGGGGGCCTGTGTGTGCAGGTGTCTCCCTGGATGGCCTCTGGGTGAGCGGTGTGAGTGTTGGGGAGATGGTTTCTCCATCTGGTGGCATCAAAGGGAGTACTCTCACAGTGTCTGTGTGACTGTGACAGATGAGCAGCCCGTGGCTGGAACAGAGGGTCTGGAAGGTGTTTATGCAGCCTCTGAACAAATATGCTTAATTTTTATCACTGCAGCTTTTTTATTGGCATATTATTTGTTTAATTGACAGCAGGTCTCGCTCCTCCAGGATGATTCATTCAGGTTTGTCACTGGAAGCAGAGTAGAAACCACCCATATGGTGTCACAATGCATTCGGGGCTCACCTTCTGCTTTGCTGGTCTGGTTAACTGGTTAGCTAGCTAGTTGAGTGCTCATACTTTGTTACCTCTGTGAGTTTTCTCTCTTTTCCAACTATCTTTCTGGCTTGTTCTATGGAGTCATTAAACTCTTATTCTCTCTGCATTTCACTACTGCTGCGTTTTTATTTTTGTTTTAATTTGAATGAGTTTAAATCATCTTGGAATATATTTGATTACCCTCTCCCTGGGGTTGGATATTTGCAGGGGTGGAAGTAAACGGAACACTTAGTCATCTTTCCTTCTTCTCTTAATTGATGCTGGGAGCATTGGTATTCTGCCCAAAGATAGCCCTGCATATTCATGGCTGGGCTCCTGCAGGGTCTGCAAGCTCATGAGATTGTCCCTGGGCAAAGGTGTTTCAGCATTGGAGCCAGAACCCTGACTTGGGAAAAAAAGCCCCTGTGAGGTGCCTCATTTGGGACTGTGTCGAATCCATGGTGGCCAAGTCCTTCCTTAATTTGCAGCCTTCTGGCTCATACCAGCATTTAGGCAGCTTCCGATTTGCAAATGCTTTATTATTTGTAATGAACAGTAGGTTGTTTTTTAGGTGACCTGTCCAGGTAAGCCTCATTTGGGACTGTTCTGAGGGTAGGAGAGATGGAGGGCCAAGGAGGCACACGGCTAACACACAGCAGTACTTCTCTCCACATGCCCGTGTATGGATTTGCAAAATGTGTCCCCTTTGGGTAGACACAGCCCCACAGGGACACAGTTTGGCATTGGGAGGGCTCCTTCCAAGAAGAAAATGCATTTCTTCTGGCACATCCAGCTCTGTGCCAGGGAGTGAGCCTCATCCAGGAGAATGTAGACTGTATTTGAGGCCCACCTGAGCCCTTGGCCAGTCACTGTAGTGCAGAGCCCTTGAGTCGATGCTGCCCATTCTGTTGTGAAAACTGGGACAGGTGTCAAACAAGACAACAGACCCCAAATGCTGAGCCCCATGCTGCCATAATAAGACTTAATTATAGTTTTGTCTCTCCCAGAAGTGGAATCTTACACCAGTCAATTTAGGAATTACCTGATCAGCACTAGTTAGGTCATCTTCTCATTGACCCCTGTCCTCCCTTAAAGCAGGGGTGTCAAACTCATTTTCACCAGGGGCCACATCAGCCTCATGGTTGCCTTCAAAGGGCTGAATGTAATTTTAGGACTGTATAAATGTAACTACTTCTTAACAGTGAAGTGAGAGCTCGGCGCTGCCACCAGGTATAAACAAGGTGCTGGGCTGGATACGACATGGTGGAGGGCCAGATTTGGCCCTCGGGCCTTGTGTTTGCCACCTGTGGCCTAAAGGATGCTGATCATGTGGCCTAGCCATAAACAACACGTGTTTTTGCCTCATATAACTCCCTGTGAAATCTCTTGCCTATGTAGCTCTTTGGAGTTCCTTCCTATCTGCTGGTTGATATCACCTTATTCATGAATCATTGATTAAAGCTAGTAAGATCTTTAATATGTACTCAATGACTTTTTTTTAACAAGAGAAGGAATAATCACCTCTTTGGCTTCTTTTCCTCATGTCCTCATCATGTCCTAACCATTCTTCTGTGATGTATGTATCAGTGGTCCCATTTTAGAACAGAGAAAACTGAGGATCAGAGCAGGTTCCAAGGTGAGGCAGCTATAAGGGAATGGACTGGAATGACTAGAACTCAAGTCTGTCAACTCCAAGGCCCTTGGTCTTTCAACTATACTTTCTTGTAGGAATCATTGGATGGATTTTGACTTTGTGTGATCAGGATATGGCAGTGTCAGGTCTCCCCTCCTTCGCCCTGTGATATTGTCTTTAGTGTAACTCCAGTTCCTGACTCTTTGCCAGGCTCTGTGAGAAGTGCTGGGTTTCAGAGGTAAATGAGCAAAAAGAGTCTTTCCTGTCTAGTTGGGAGAGATTGACACTTCCTGTTGCCCAACTCCCTGTTTCTCTGTGAGAGGCGCCTAGGGAATAAGAGGGCTCCCTGTACTGGGCCAGGGGTCTGGGAGTCCCCCCACCCCAGGCTGGCTGCTATGCTACCTGCTGCCCTGAGCAAATCACTCAACTTGGTGACCACACCATCCCAGTTTTTGGGGGACTTTCATGATTTTACCACTGAGAGTCCTACATCCTGCCCTCACCCCTCCCTGCAAACCACCACACCTGGTCATATTACACACAATTCTAAAACTTCCACCTGGATCCTTCATAAGACTGCAAAGCAGTTTGCAGACAAAAGAGGGGTAGCATTTTTCTTCTCCTTTTTTTTTATTATACAGTCATGCATGTTGATCACTGAACATGGAGATAGCCCAAAAGTACCATGCTAAAATGGCTGATAAATATAAAAAAAAGGATGCTAAATTTTACTGTTAAAGAAATGCAAAGCAAAACAAGATACCACTTTCACTTCTCAGATTGGAAAAGGCAATGAAAACATTGAGAATGGTTAGTTTAGGCTGGAAAAACTTGAGGACACGTGTGTCCTTTCATTTTCTAGGGTGGGAATGAAAATTGTGCAACCTTTTAAGAGGTAGATATTTGGTATATCTACCAGTGTTTGAATGTGTACATCCTTTATCCTGGCAAATCCATTTTTAAGAATGTGCCCTCCAGAAAGATTTGCATGGGTCCATGAAGATACATATGAAAGAAAGTCCAATAGAAACATTTTGTTGTTGGAAGGAAAAAATGAGAACTAACCCAAAAGCCCACCAACTGGGGTGACAATAGAACCATTGCACATGATGGGACTTTAGGTACCCTCTCCTGTGATTCCTGCAGACAGAGGTTCTCTTGTCAGTGAAGTCAGAATTCCCAGGGGGCTTTCTGGGCCTTATCCCCAGAGTGTTTTATTTTAGTGGGTCTGCAGTGGAGCCAGAGAATTTGCATTTCTAATAAACTCTCAGGAAGTGCTGCTGGTCCCAGGACCACTCTTTCAGAACCACTGATGTGGAGAGAAATGAGAAAACTGTCTTCAAGTGTGACGTAGTGCAGCTCTGGGAGCAGGACAGTAAGAAGCAGAGAAACCTTGGCAGGAGTCCAGGACAGGGGTAAGGGGGTCCCTCTGACTTCCCCCTCCACTGGCCTGTAGCCCCCACCTGATCACTGAGAGTGGGGGTCAATTAAAATGTGGCTGAATTCCTTGGCAAACATGAATATCAGAAATTCCTACAGAGTGGGTCTCAGCTGTGGGCAGAGGGAGGGAGCAGCCTGTGGGTTGGCCTTGCTGACAAAGGTACAGGGCTCAGGGGGGAGGAGGGAGGGCCAACTGGGCGGCTTCTGCCAGCTGTGTTTGTTGGCGTCTCTGTTCCTCCTTGGGAAGCTGGCATTCTAGTTTCAAGGACAACATCAGATGCTTGGGGAACAAAGGAGCAGGTGTTCTCAGGAATCAAATCTTGTAAATGAATTACCAGTTGTTGATGGCTGCAAGGCAGAAATGTGTTATATGTGGATACTTTCTTCTGCCTTCTCCCTTCAATTCCAGGCTACCTCACCCCCTCACCTCCCTCAGCTAAGCTGCTCTTGAACTCTCTCCATGTACATGCTTAATTTGGGATTTTTTCCCTGGGCCACAGTTTCCCTGGACTCTATCTTCTTCAGGCAGGGCAATGCTTTGTGGCATGATGAGGAATACAGGAGGGGAGCAGGGAAGCACTCCCTTTTTGCCTTCCTCTTGGAAACCCTCTCAATCCCCATCACCGTCTTTGCTGGAATTTTTGTCTCTTTTTAAAAAATACTTTATTGTTTATTTTTAGAGAGAGGGGAAGGGAGAGAGAAAGACGGGGAGAGAAACATCAATGTGTGGCTGTCTCTCACACTCTCCCAACTCAGGACCTGGACCGCAACCCAGGCATGTGCCCTGACTGGGAATCAAACCAGTGACCCTTTGGTTCTCAGGCCAGCACTCAATCCACTAGGCCACACCAGCCAGGGCCATTTTTGCCAGCATCTTCCTCAATGTCCTAGGAAAGGACAATGGAGGGACGGACAAGGAAAATTAATCATTGCTAGGCAATGCTCCTCATCCATCCATCTGGACTTTGCTCCACTTTAGTCTTTGTTCCTTTGCTGCTCTGTGTTTTGTTTACATCAGCTGACCTGGCTCCTTTAAAATACCATGCCTTCTCCTGCATATTCTATGTATAACCTACAAAAGGCATGCCTACTCACTATTCATGGTCTTATTCTTGAAGCACTCTAGTCCAATGATTGCACCTGACTTTAGTCTGGGCTTGACTCTTCTGGCTATTTGCTTAGCATTCTCCCATTTGTCTCTTTCCCTCATCCTTCAGATTCATACCAACTTGGTTCCTATAAAAAAATCTTTTAGTTTTCCACCCACGCTACACAATCCTAGATTACCACATGTGGTTCCCACTCCTAGTTCCTTCTGGTAACCTTCCTCTCACCCTCCCTTTCCATTATTCCTGCAGGCAGCAGCCCCAAAGGAAAAGATGGGATTTCTTCTAGAGGAATCCTATCCTGAACTAGAGAAGAGAAACAGGAACTTGGAAGCAAATGTTCCTCCCTAATGAAGGCCAGAACTACTAGATTTCAGCCTAATACCAAGTCAGCTGCACAGTTCACTGGAAGTCCCTGAGTTATGAGCTTACAGGAAAGGGCCAAAGTGCCTGCCAGGGAGGGGAGCATAGTGATAACCAGGCTGGCTGGATCTCTGCTGTCCACGGTGCTGAACCCTGCTGGCTCTTTACCTCCAGGAGAGAACAGGATCAAGAAGTCCACATGAGGGAAATTTAAACTAATGGCTCTGGAACCTCGGGAGGGTACCTATCATGAAGTTGAGGTCTATCAAACTGCAGTTATTTGAGGTCATCTGGATGGACTCCAGGTTCACTGAGCAAGTAGGAAGGACATAATAGTGAACACCTGGGAAGGCATTGTGCTTGATACCTCGGCTACATTGTTTATCTTTATTCTATAAAATCACCAGCAGGGGTAGTAGTAGTATCTTTGGTTTACTAATGAGGAGATGCAGGCACAGGGAAATTGCTCACTGTATGGCCAAGGTCATACAGCTGCTAAGTGGTGGGATCAGGGCTCAAACACAGAGGCACCCACTCCCAAAGCTGAAACTGGTGACATAAGACCCATATGATGCTAAGGTTAATGCCAGTGGCTCTTTGTAGGCAGCTACCTAAGATCTACTGACTTCTGGGCAGTTCACCAAATCTCATGTTTTCTCCCTAGGACAGTTCAAATTTCAAGTGTTTAGACTCTGAAACCATTTCTCCTAAAACACCCATCACCCCCATACAAATAAACAAGCTTCATTTACTTTCTCACTTATGGGAAAAGGATGTGAACATAAGCAAGACATTCAAATTAAAATAGGCCATTTTCTTTTAATTGATCTTTGATGCCCAACTCGCCATCTCTCCCACGTTCCTGCTCTGGCCCCTTCCATCCCTCTCTGTGCTCTGTGATTCATCAAGCCTGAGGCTCAGCAGCTATAATTGGTTTGTAACTTCCTGGAATGTCAAAGCCAAGATGAAAATTTTACGTATCACTCCACCAATTCCATCCTGGCTTTAATAATAGGTTGGCAGAAGGGCAGGCAGATTTACAGTGGGAAAGAAATGTAATCAGATTTGGAGGTGAAATGCAATAAGTACAAATGGTAGTTTTTACTTGGAAGTTTCTTAGATAAATGTGATCTCACCCAGCTTCTCAGCCAAGTCTGTTATTTTTTCTGGAGTAGTGTAACACCCTGTGGAGTAATAATTCTCAAAGGGAGAGTTTGTGTCCAAGATTCTTTCACCCCAGCCCCAGCACAGAGCCCCTGATGGACTGGGAAGCAACAGTAGGAGAGGCCTGGAGAGCCTGCTAGGGAGACAAGGCTTAACTGGAACCCCTGAAAAACTGAAGAGCAGAGGAGAAGCAGAGCCAAGTACTTTCTGGGCACTGTAGGAAGTGCTTTGCATCTCTTACCTATCTGGGTTTCATGGCAGCTCTGCAAAGTAAATAATGGACTTCTTCCAATTTTATGGAGGAATACAGGGAGGTTGGGGAGGACTCTTAGCTCTAGTTGAGTGAGGCTACTGTTTGACCCTGAAGCTTAGATTATAAAACCCCTCTCTTACAGGAATAGTAAGAGGTAATGTTTTTTGAGTACATCCCTCTTTGTGCTTCTTGAGAACTTTCACAGCATCTCTGTGTGATAAGTAATCTCGTCACTATTATCTCCACTTATCAAGAAAACTTTCTCAAGATTGATAACATAGAAGTCAGTGGAGTCACATGATGTTCACATCATTAGCCATCAGGGAAATGCACATTAAAACCACAATGAGATACCACTGTGTATCTGTCAGGACAGTTAAAATTCCTAAAAATAGTGAGAACACCAAATGCTGGTGAGGATGTGGAGGGTCCAGATCACTAATTCATTGCTGGTGGGCATGTAAAATGAGGCAGCCGCTCTCAAAAAAAAAATTATGGTGGTTTCTTATGAAATTAAACATGTGCTTACCACATAGTCCAGCCACTGCATTTTTGGGCATTTGTTCCAAAGAAATAGAAACTATATTCACATAAAAGCCTGTATATGAATGTTTTATTTTATTTTAATTGTTGTTCAAGTACAGTTTTATGCCTTTTACCCCCACCCCAGCCCACCCCCCAGCCCTCCCCACCTCCCTCCCAATTCTACACACCCCGCCTTGTTATTGTCCATGTGGCCTTTATGCTTGTTGCTGCAAACCATTCACCCTTTCCCCCTGAAATTCCCTCCCCTCTCCCCTCCAGTCACTGTGAGCCTGATGTCTATTTCAGTGTCTTTGGTTATATTTTGCCTGTTTGCTTGTTGTGTTGTTTAGGTTTCTGTTAAAAGTGAGATCATATGGTATTTGTCTTTCACTGCCTGGCTTATTTTGCTTAGCATAATGCTTTCCAGTTCCATCCATGCTGTTGCAAAGGGTAGGAGCTCCTCCTTTCTTTCTGCTGCATAGAATTCCATTGTGCAAATGTACCATAGATTTTTGATCCATTCATTTGCTGATGGGCACTTAGGTTGCTTCCAACACTTGGCTATTGTAAATTGTGCTGCTATGAACATTGGGGTGCA
>PVIA01017958.1:0-14171 GCA_004024845.1 Tonatia bakeri
GGCCACCGCCTGCGTCCTGGGTGGACACGGCTACAGTGTCCACTCGAGCCTGTCCCCTGGAGACGCAGGACACAGACGATTCCAATCAGAAAGTTCCAGAGAGTCGGGCCCTGAGCAGGAAGCCGCCTGGGGAATATCGATGTCTGTAGACAGAATAATGTCCCTGAAGACGGCCATTCCTGATCCCCCGAACCGGTGACCGCGTTGGGTTTCATGACAGATGTGGCAACTGGAATCGAAGACTCCAGCCAGCTGACTTTGAGAGGGAGAGACCTGGCTGGTGTGAAGGCAGAGGGGGGGCCGGGGCCGAGGAGGGTGGGCGCCGCTGGCGGCTGGGGAGGCCCTGGGGGTGGGCGGGCTCCTGCAGGAGCGGGTCCTGCCCATGCCTGGGTCTGGCCCACCAGCGGCCGGTCAGACGTCTGACCTGCAGCGTCACCAGGTGAGGAGCCTGGGTTCTTCCGAGCCCCTCGGCTGGTGACAATCAGTTATAACGCTGACCAAAAGACCCGAATACGGAGACATTAGCAGATCTGATCCAGCTTATTTCTCCTACCTGAAGTGTGTGGAACAAAGGTCTGTAACGTGTGGTGATTCTGAGTGACAGGAGAGCATGGTGGTCATCAGCGGGACCTTAGGTCCAGGCACGACAAAGCCACGTGGTCACCCACCCGCCCGCCTCAGACACGGAGACCACGGGAGCTCACAGGCCTGGGGACCCCGTCCTCCGCTGGCTCCCAAGTCTGTGCCTGCGCAGAGCGTCCTTCCGCCCTGGAGGTCCAGCCGCCCTGCGGAGGCAGAGGTCACCCCGTGAGCTCAGCCTGGCAAGGGTGTCTGGGGACGTGGACTCTAAGCCACAGCCCACAAGGCCGTGGGCCTGTCCTGGGCAGCTGGCCTCAGGTCTGTCCGTCCCCTGGGCTCCGCCAGGCCTGCTGCTCTGGATGCTGGGCCAGTTGTGAGTGGGCGAGCCAGAGGGGCACACCCATCTGCCCAAGAGCTGGACAGATGGAGTTCCCATCGCTTGCGGCCGCGGCTGGGCCTCCACCGCTGTTTCTGCGCAGACACCCGCCCGGGGCCACGTGTGAGTTTGCTCTTCCAATTCAGTGGCAATGACCCTCCGGAAAATGACTCACACGGAAACGTCACTTGGGAATCTTTATGGCTGGGGCTGTTCATCCGTCTTCCCAGCAGGTCAGCCCCGGGCTTCCGGGGAAAAGACTTTTCAGAAAACCTGGTGAAATCGATCACAACTTGCAAGAACGAAACTTTGGAACCGGAAGGCAGTGGGGACGGAGCACCTGTCTCGCCTTGAGGCCCCGTCAGCACCCGGCCCCCGGCGGGTGGCCCTGCACCACTGGGCGCTACTGCCCAGGCCGCCAGCAAGCCTGGGGTGCATGCGGCAGGCCTCTCACGCCGGGATCCCCCATCCTGGGGGTCA
Organism: Tonatia bakeri; assembly: GCA_004024845.1. NCBI lineage: Eukaryota > Metazoa > Chordata > Mammalia > Chiroptera > Phyllostomidae > Tonatia > Tonatia bakeri. The sequence goes on from PVIA01017958.1 coordinate 1,436, forward strand.
GTGGCACATGTTTCCGGTGCTGCTTGTCTGAGGGCAGGAGGGGAGAGGAAGCCCCCGGAACGCACCCCACATCACCCCTCATGGGAATGAGGCAGCCTGGGGCCCATGTCACCGTCACTGTGAGGGCCCTGTGGTGAGCCAAGCCTGTGCACACCCTCGATCCGGGGGCCCCCTGGTCGCCACCCACCTGGTCTTCCCCCACGGGCGGGGGGGAGGCTCAGACGGCCAGCTCCTCGCTGCTTCTCCGGCTTCTCCCACAGAGCTTCGCCCCAGACAGCAGCTGTTCCGGCACGGACGCAGTGAGGGGTTCTCAGCAAAGGAGGAGGAAGAGCAGAGGACCACCAGCAGCTGGCCCTCCGTGGACATGGAGCTCCAGCCACCACTGTGGGCCGTCCTGGGCCTGGGCCCCCGTGAGGCGGGGCAGGGTGCTCCCAGGGAGAGCGTGCCGGGAGCGGGCTCCGGGGAGCGAAGGGCGCGGGGTCCGGCCCAGAGCACCTCGCCCGTCCTCTGAGTCTGTCTGCTCTGTGTGGCACGGCGACACCAAGCCCCTGCGCCCACCTGCTGGCTCCGCAGGAGGACGGTCTCTCGGACGGGATGCTCTCGGCTCTGAGCCACGGAGACGTCCCTCCTCGAAGCTGCCAAAGGGGAACATCGATGTCGGCGACGACCGACACTCTCCGGAAGAAACTCGCAGGAAGCCCCCAGTGCGGACTTGAGAGTTGGGGGTCAGCGCCGGTGCTTGGCCTTGGGCAGGCCTGTGACTTGCAAGGATCTCCCCACAGTGTGCACTGTGCCTTTAAATTCTCTCCACGTGGTGTTTGTAGAGTGAAAAAAAGGTGTCACCAACTCCAATGTATCTGTTTTTCCTTTGTGCATCATGTTTTGGGGGCGAAGTTGAGGGAGTGTCCTCTAGCCATCGACCCCTAACATTTTCTCCAGCTCGCTTGTAAGACGTTTGTAGAGCTCCTTAATTTCACCATCAAGTCCAGAAACGTCTGGAACTCATGCTGGCGTGAGGGGGGAGGCCCAGGCCGGGCCCCTCCACTCTGTCTGCACTGGCCCGCCCTCCCCATGGCTCCATCTGCTGGAGCCAACACCATGTCCCTTCGGGGGAGCGCAGGTGCCTTTCCTCCCCGAGGTGCCTTTCCTTCACGCCTTGTATGCATGCTGTCTCGAGGACCCCACGGCGTTCCAGTTCCTGTTTGGTCGTCACCTGCGATTTATAACACCCATGAGGAGAAGCGCCCACCCACCGTGGGCACCCATGTCCCCGTTCTCTCTCTCCTCTCTCCCTTTCCGGGCGGTCGTGACTGTTCCCAGGCGTTTCCTCTCTGGTGGGAGAATCCCCTGCACCCCGTCGGGAGAGCTGGTCCTTCACTCCCCCTTCTCCCGGGACCGGCCTCACTGTCCTCTCTCTGGGAAGGACATGCCTGCCCAGGCGGAGTCCCGTCTGCTGGCCCCCCGCCTCCCAGATCCAGGCGAGAAACCCACAAGGAATACGTCACGCCCCCTGGCCTCCCGTCACAAGCCTTCCACGCCGGCTGTGCCTGCGTTGACGGGGTTCGGCCTTTGCTCCTGTTCTGACGTCTGTAGGTTTGTGTCTGTCCCCAAACTCAGGGACGTTTCAGCAGTGATTCCTTGGAGTGCTCTCTCTGTCTCCCCAGGGTTCCAATGTTGTGGATGCTGGAGATTTGTCGGTGACGCCACAGGTCCCAGAATGCAGTTTTGGGGGTCTGTTTCCCTCCGTCTTTTTCTCCGTTGTCCAGAGCGGGCAGTTCCGTCCTCAGGTTCGCCAATTCTGTCGTCTGTCATCTCTGGTCTTCTACTGTGTGTCTCTGGCAACTTTTTGAAAGTTTACTTTCAGGCCCATAATTTCCATCTAATTCTTTTTGACAACTTCTATTTACTGGCTGAGATTTCCTCTTGTTTCTTTTCATGGGTTTCGAGAGAATTCGTAATTGATTGTTGGTGTGTTCTTACAACAGCTGCTTCAAAACCCTGTCATACTTTCTACGTCGGATTCACGCTGGTGCCTCTGTCGGGTAATTATCTTTTGTCACTTCGATGGGGACTCTCCTGGCTCTCGGCGTGACAGGCAATTTCTGCTGTGCCGCAGGCGCCTTGTCCATGATGCCAGGGGCCTCTGGGTCCTGTTTTAGAGCCTGTGGTTTAACAGGTGGTCCCCTGTTTACTGTGGAGCCCAGGTGCTGGCCGACTTTGTGGGGCTGCTGAGTTTGCAAGGTCATGGTGACATTATTTGGGGCTGCTTGGTTTATGGGGGGCTGCGGGGGCTCCAGTGGGTTTCTTCTGAATCCCTCTGAGGGGCTGGTGGGGCTTCTGCCAAGCAGGCGCCCGAGTGTCTACTGACGGGGAGGGAAGTCTCAGGGTTCCCTGCCCAGGCACCAGTGCGCCCCCACCAGCTGGGGCCCCCAGCCGTCACCATCTCTGCACAGGGAAGGGACACCTCAGGCCATCAGGGACCATGAGGCTTCCCAGGCTGCCCCATGTTGTTGATACAGCCCCTCTTGTCCCTGCACCCTGCATCTCCAGGCTGGGCGGGGGCAGTCTTGGGCCAGGTGGGGCAAGGGCGTGTCTCCCTGGACACATGTTTGAAAAACTCCAGATTGATGCCCCTGGTGGAGGTTCTGGGCTCGCCTGGTGCGTGGGGAGGCCCGTGTTTGCTCCGGGAGAGACGCGCTCAGCTGGGCCCGCCTCTGTGGCCCCGCTGGGGGCCGGGAAGTGCCAGCCCCTCCCCTCCACAGGTGCAGAGGCAGGAGAGACCCTGCCACTGGGCTGTCCCTCCGTCCCGGGGTTCCTGACCCGTCTGCCCCGGCTCTGTCCCCACTCCCAGCCCCCGGGCGGTCTCCTGCCTCGTGTGGCTGGGCCGAGAGGTGCCTCCTCGTCTGGGCCAAAGTCCTCGCCCTGGCTTCCGTGGCCCGCCCCTTCCCCCAGTACCCACCCACTCAGACCGTTTTGAGGGTCTCGTCTCTCCTCCTCCAGCTACACTTCCACTCGGGGCTGCCCACCGGGCCCCCCTGTGTTCGGTACCACGTGTGTGCCGAGGACCTGAGTTTCCTTCTGCAGCCAAGTCTGGAACCTCAGATGCACGGCCACCCCTGGCACAGCCGGTCCCGGGTCCTGGGCCCCTGGCAGCTGCTGCTTCCTGTCTCCGTTTCAGGAAACTGTGCACAACCTCCTCTGGGGCGCTCAGACCAGAAACGGGGGTACGGCCTTTGAGTGGCGTCTGCCTCCGCAGCCCAGACACATGGCCTTCGTCCTGCCCCCTCTGTCTGCGCCATGACGACCCCTCCCAGCCGGCTCGCCCTCTGCTCCCTCCCGGGCCCAGGCTCCCCCCGGCCCACCGCCTCTCACTTCCCTGCAGCAGCCAGAGTGACCATTCGGAGGCGTGATGCACCCCAGGTGGGGGGATAATCTCCCCTTTGGTTTCAAAGGCTCTCTGCGTCTTTGGGATTCGGGGGGCTATGGGAAGAGGTTGGAAAGTCATCCCCTCGAGATCATGGCCTGGGAGACGTGGACTTACAGACACGGTGTCTGGAGAGAAAGACTCTGGATCCCGAGGGAGAGTGAAGCATTTTCACGACAAAAACACGGCCTCTTGCGTGAACCCACCCACTCCCTCCTGAGATGTGGCATCGAAGCAGGTGGGACCCGCCCGCATCCTCTCTCTCCTGCGGGCCGCCCATGCATCTCGGGGAGTCCCTTTGCTTTCCCGGGTCTCAGTCCTCACGCTGCGAGAAGGCAAGTGACAGTGAGAGTGGATGAGGGGACAGGGACCGAAGGAGGAGGAGGAGGAAGGGGGGCATGTGGGGGAGGGAGGAGGGGCAGGAAGAGAAAAAGGAGGGGGAGACAGAGGCACAGACAACGAGATCTTCTCGCCCTGGCTGGTGTGGCTCGGTGGGTTGAGCGTCGGCTTATAAACCGGAGGGTTGCCGGTTCGATTCCCAGTCAGGGCGCATGCCTGGGTTTTGGGTCAGTTCCTGGGTCCTGGGCCCCTGGCAGCTCTCATACACTGATGTTTCTGTCCCTCTCTTCCTCCCTCCCTTCCCCTCTAAAAAATAAATAAAATCTTTAAAAAAATAAACAAAAGTGAATAAGTAAAATCTTAAAAAGAGAGAGAGAGCATTTCCTCCCAGCGCAGGACTCACGACGGGAATCACGGCGATCCGCCGAGTGTGGCGCTCACTGGGCAGCTGGCACGGGCAGATTAAGTCCTAATCAGAGCTGCCTTGTCTCCCGATGACGTTCTGTCTTCTATGACCGTTTCTGCAGAAATAATTGATTTTATGGCTCGGTTCCGTTCCTCGCCGATCATGTTGAAGACACAAACACATAATGAGATTGTTGTCTGCTGCTCACGGAGATTAAATGCCGGCAGAGGCGTTGGGACTAATCAACCCCGCTTCTCTCCTCGGGTTTCCGGGAGCCACTCGAGCCGATGGGACTCCGCGTGCCGACTGTCCCCAACACGTGTGGCCCAGCAACGGGGGCTTTGGTGCGGCCGACACCAGAGGGACAGGGGGGCCGACACTGAGAAGGCAGGGTAGGGAGCCGGGGCGCCAGGGCATCCGCTGCCCTGCCTGGTCCCCGGGGGCCCCAGCATCGAACTCTCCCCCAGCTGATGGCCCGCTGCGATGGCCCCACGGACAGGAGTCGAGTCTGAAGTCCAGTCCAGGCTCCATGTTTCCTTGGCAACCACCCTGGGGCGGATAGCAGGGGGCAGAGAGATGGGCAGCCTGGACTGGGGGCAGTGAAGGCAGGAGAGGGGTCTCCCCAGCCCCCCAGACCCCCCACCTCCCAGCTGCAGGGTCTCCAGTCCCCCCGCGGACAAACTCGACCGCCCGAGCCTCCCCCGGCTGAGGGTGCCACGCCTGCAGCCAGCTCCCACCACGGTGCGGCCATTGGCCTCGGCCGGTCGGTGCCCCTCAGGAGCTTCTGCCTCCGCACAGGCGAGCAGGAACGACCCCGGGCCTGTTTCACAGGGTCGTGTGGGTGACTCAGTGCGATGTCACACACGCACGGTGTGTCAGAGGTCGGCATGACACGCCGGCCTCACGATGCCCATGTACCGGCTCTCAATGCGTCCAGATGCTGGCCGGTGGCCCCTGGAATGGATTCCGTTGTTTGTCTGAGATTCCGGTTTAACCAAGTGTCCTGTGCTTCTCCCAGTAACCTGCACACACACCCTCACCCTCACACACACACACACAGTCACACTCACACACTCACACACTCACTCACACACCCACACAGTCGCACACTCACTCGCACACTCACACCCACTTGCACTCACTCGAACACACACCCACACACTCGCACACACCCATTCACTCACATACACACTCACACTCTCACACGCAGTCACACAATCACATGCGTTCACACACACACAGGCACTCGCACACTCACACACACACTTGCACTCACTCGAACACACACACACTCGCACACACCCATTCACACACTCACATACACACTCACTCTCACACACACAGTCACACACTCAATCACACGCATTCACACTCACACATACTCACTCGCTCACACTCACTCACACACAGGCACTCGCACACTCACACAGCCTCCGGCCCGGGACGTGCCTCTGGGCCCTCAGCTGCGTTCCTCCTCTTCTGCGCCCGGAGCTCGGCACTAGGTTCTCAGACGTCAGCCCCTCGCTGCCCGGCCTCTCTAACGGACGGCGGCCCCAGGGACGCGTCTGATATTTTCCGATGACAAGTCCGACCCTGACAGGCCGTGTCTGGGGCCCTCGGATGGATGCCACTGCCTCCGCAGGTCCCTCCCTCCTCGGGGAGACTGCAGGCTCCGCCCACCCTCAGGCTCCGCCCACCCTGCTTCCTCTCCTCCTCCTCCTCCTCCTCCTCCTCCTCCTCCACTGCTCTCCTGCCTCACCCGCCTCCTTTCAGATCCTTCGTTCGTTCATTCATTCATTCATTCATTCACTCACTCAGTAAGAGTCGTTCTGGAGCAAGTACTGTGGGCCCCAGCCTAGGTGCGGGGGGTGCAGGGGCAGCGTGACAAAGGCACACCCTCACCGAGCTGCAGGTCCAGGTCCCCCCACCCCACCCTGGGCTGCCCACCCCCGGGCCCCGCCCACTCAGGGTGCTTTCTGGGAAAATGAGACCCCGCCCTGTCCAGGACACCTGCTCTGTGCCCGCAGCCGAGCCAGGCTCCGCCGACAGGCAGCAGCTGACTGCACCCTCACTCATCACGGGGCCTGCTTGCTGCCCAGGTCTCGGGCCCCCACGAGGGCTCGGGCCTGCCGCTGGGACGGGACCTCGCTGTGCCTCCCAGCCCCGGCTCAGAGTACCCAGCATCTTCCCCGGGCCGTGTTGCCTCCTGTGTTCATTTTAAAAATAACCCTCATTAGAGGCTGGTGCTATCCAATGAACAGACGCGGGCACTCGGCTCGCTGCGTCTCCAGGACAACCAGTGAGAAAAATGTCATCCCCCGAACCACTGCTGTGACCGCCGTGGTGGCCGCCCACCTGAGCGGGGAGAACCTACCCCAGGCACCCCGGTCTCACAGGCGGGTGCTCGTGGGGAAACTTGGGGGCAACGAAGGTGCAGACCACCATGGCCAGAGGGACCACTCAGGGCTGGAGAGGCCGGAACTGGCTTCCCAGAGCAGGTCACCGTCCACCTGGGGGGAGGACAGCACAGGAGTCCCTGGCGGGACTCGGGAGTGTCCCCTTGCAGGGCTGTGGGTGGGCTGGCCTAACGGGCATGGAGGGCCAGCCTGCAGGTGTGACATCAGAGGACGTGTGTGCCAGGTCAGGGAGATGGGCCTGACCTACACAGGGAGTCTGTCGCCCCTGGAACTGACGGGACAGGACGCAGCAGTGTCATTAGACCACAATCTGGAATGGAAGGGGAGGGGTGGGAGGTGGCACACCCTTGAGGAGGCAGAAGCTGTAGCTCAGGGGAGGCGGTGAGAACCGGGGCCCCAGGCGGCCTGATCACTGGAGTCAGTCTCGGGGCTTTATGAGAATAAGAGTGAGACGCCCGTGCCAGCCGCCACACGGAGGACGTGTGCCGGTTCCGTGCCCGGGAGGGGCCGGGGAAGCGCCCCTCTTAGAAGCCCTGCCTGTTTCCCACAGGCCACCGGTTTGGGGACCTCTGTCTGGGTGAGGTGCTCCCTGGGAAGATGCTGTCACCTACCTACACTGTAGGGTACTTGGGGACAAGGGTGTGTGGTCAGCCGATGGATGATTCCACCCAAAGGGCTCCTGTTCTAGGCTTCTGGGTCCTCAAAGCCAAGGACCCAGGCGTGTGGGCCCCAAGGAGCCCGGATACGGGCTCTCAAAGTGCACCCCAATTTGATGGTCCCTGGGCGGGAGGACCCAGCTGGGGTGAGCATCGGGGGCTGAACCCAGACTCCTGAGCCAGCGCAACAAGACCTCAGGTACATGAGAGTCGGCCTGGAGAGCAAAGCCCCACCTAAGGCTCTGGGGGTTCATGGGATGGACGGACAGACAGACAGTGCATTTAACTCAGCATTGGGCTGGAGCTGCGGCTGTCCTGAAGGTGCCGCCTGTAGGACAGTCATCGTGGCTGCCCCTCTGAAGGGCCCCCGGACAGCCCTCCCTAAAGGTCAGCGCACGAACCTGGGAGCCCGCCACCCAAAGGCCTCCCTGCCTTCAGGGCCTTTGTCCCACCCCCTCCCCACTCCCCACCCCGCCCCCGGGGCAGAGATCCTCCTGGGCAGCAGCAGCAGAGTCCTCTGCTCGGCCGGCCCAGGGCGACAGGAGGGCTGTGGGCATGTAGTGAAAGCTCCCGGAATGGGCCTGGGGTGTCAGGGAGGCGCAACCAAGGGGACAGCGGGGCAAACCCGCAGCACCCGGGGGTGCCGGGGCTGGGGCCCGACGGGGCCGAGGAGCAGCGGGCCTGTGCTCCCAGGGCTGAGGTTGGGGAGATGCGCCCACATTTTGCAAAGAGGTCACTGGTGTCCCCAGCTGGGGATGAGAAGAGGCGGCACCTGAAAGGTGAGGTCCCGGTGGTGTGCTGAGACCTTGGCCCCGGGGGGCGGGCTCGGACGTGGAGGACGGGTGTGGGCAGAGAGACCCTTGCATGAGTGGCCGACCTGAGTGGACGGTCATTAAATGTTTAACGGGTGAGCTGGCGCAGTGACAGGCGGTGGCCGCCAGACCCGTGCAGCCGATGCCGGCCCAGAATTGGCTCTTTCTCTGATGGCTGCCCGCACTGCCTTCCTACCGGGAGAAATTAAAGCCCAGCAGCTCTTTGTCTCTGTCCGGGTTCAACCGGTTAGTGACCAATCAGTCGAGACCGGGAACCGCTGCTCCGTGCTGTGGAAGGCAGTGCGGGGCGGGGAGGAGGGGCCTTGCCGGACAGGCCGCGGCGGCCGTGGCGTGAGGACTGCGCCCATCTCCCGGGACAGTTCTCGGCCCACCGGTGCTAACCCCACCCAAGGAGATCGGTGTTTTCTGCGTTCTCGTGCATTCTGAAACTACTCTTCGGTATTTTAGTTCTCAAAGCATGTCTTTTTTCCCCGAAGCCATTATTGTCATAATTGAGAGCTGCATAAAAGTCACTGGAACCACGACACGTCCAAACTCCCACGAAGCATCGAGCGGCTTTGCCTGGCAGGTGGGGTGCAGGGCAGGAGTGCGGGGGCAGCGGTGTGGGCCGCAGGGTTTGTGGATGGTAAGGGCGGACACTCGGGTGGCCCGGGCGCACAGAAGGGCCCTCTAGGGGAATCAGCGTGATTGTGGCCTCACACAGACAGGTTATTGGGCACAGAGAGCTTCCCGGGGGACCCGCCAGGACACAGAGGAACCTGGTCACCATAGCAGCACCCCCACTGGACGGCGGGCCAACATTCGTCTGACTCGAGCCCCCGTAATGTGCCGGAGGAGGGGGCCCGGCCTGCCTGCCGGGGATCTGCCGACCTCCAGCCCTCGCCCCCACCTCCGCATGGTGACTCGCGGCAGGAGTGAGCTTGCTACTCTGCTGGCCGGAACACACCCGCGCCCTCACAGGCACCCCAGATCTCGGGGCTCCGCCCAGAGGGAAGGCACAGGCCTGTCTGCTGTCCCCGGGGATGCTCCGTTCCTGGCGGTCACTCAGGGGAGACCCAGGCCCCTCTATCTCACGGCTGCACCCCTCCCAGGAGGCCCCATCCCCTGCATCCTCTGCACCCGGTGCGGGGCACAGGGCGACAGGCAGCACAGGAGGCTGCCAGGGGCAGCTCTGGAAGCAGTGTGTCCATTTCTGCTGAACCCGCCCATCTGCGGGAAGGCATGGAAATACGCACCCCGGAGGGAAGGGAAGGGTGTCACAGGGGCCGGAGCGTCCTCTCCCCCCTTCAACACTCCCGGCTGCTCCGCAGATGGGTCCCTGCGAAGGCCTCTGGGAAGCGGGGACGTCCCATTCTCGGCTGTGCCTGGGCCTTGCTCCGGGAGGGCATCCAGCATGCGCCTGCGAATCCTCTGTGTGGCGCGTCACTCCGACCGATGACCGATGACCGATGACAAGGAGTGGGCAGAGGAGGAGGGAGACGTACAGCCACGCGGCGGCAGACAGGGCGCCCGTGCCGCAGCCACCTCCTGGGTCACCCACCCCCGCCCCGGCCGCCACTCTGCAGAGTGCAGAGACTCGGAGCTCCTCCGTCACCGTCTCAAGGTCACTTGTCAGGTGCTTGGTCAGTCTGGGCACAGAACCAAGGCGCTTGCTCTTCCCTCCGACCTTGGCCGTGGCTGAGCTCAGCGCCGTGGCAGGCAGGGCCCGCCGCGGATGGATGAGGAAGAGCCGCGGCTGGGGTGCCCCCAGAGCCGCGGGGGTGGGCTGCTTTTTCCCCCTGCAGTCGGGACCCGAAGGGACCCCGAGCCCGGCCGCCCTCCCCACACCTGGTGGGACACGCCAGGGGACGTGTCCTGGTGCCCGGACACGATCCAGTCGGGAACCGGGTCCGTCCTGACCACCAATCACGGCCTGTGGTCTGGAACACACGCCTCCCGCGACAGGCAAGATAATTAACACGCTTGGAGAAAAATTCCCTCTTTCCTAATTAAAGCTCGCAATTCCTTTCAAAGTAAGGAGACATGTCTGCTGCCGGCAGTCCACGCTCATCCACGCCAGCCCGTGTGACACGGCTGCGTCATTCTGCGGTGCGTTCGTTTTTTTCTGTGCAAATGGCAGCGGTCACGGGTCCGGGGACAAAACTCAGCCAGAGAGCGAGCAGCGATGACCACAAGGACACATGCGGTGACGGCTGTGTCGGAGCATCTGGTATGAGGCATCGGCACACAGCCCCTGCTGCACGCAGCTTCCCCGGCTGCCGGGAACAAGAGTGGCTGCAGGGACGTGCATCCAGGAAGCCGGGCCTCGGGGCCATCAGGGCCATCGTGCCGTCCTGGGCTTGGAGAGGTCAGGGCAGGATGGTGAGCACAGACAGCCCGCAGGAGACCGGGCTTCCTTCCCACGGACCCCCCACCGCCCGCAGGGGCTGGGGCCCGAGCGACTCCGCAGTGCCCCCTGCCCCCGCACCGAGGGCTGAGCAGGCCAGCGGCGGTCCTGCCGAAGGGCCAGCCAGCACACCCAGGAGGGAAACGAGGGCCCAGGGACAGACCTCTCTCTCTGTCCCCTGCGACTCCTGATCCCCCCAAACACAGGGCCCAGAGGGAGGCCAAGGAAGGTGACCCCGTAAATAGCCCTGCCGGCAAATCGCAGATGACCACAGATGTCCCTGCGGTGGGGGGAGCCCTCGGCTCTGGTCTCCCGCAGACACAGGGTTCCGTCACACTGTTCCCGTGTCCAAGCTCAGTCCCGAGAAGACAGGGATTCCTGTCCACGTGTCTTCACGTGGGCGTTTCCCCTTTTCCATGAGGAGCTGGCCGCCGGCTGTGCGTTCCTCATCGTGCCCCTCCCTCTGCTGGCGCAGTGCTGGCTGTCTGACCTCACACGACAAGGGGCCCGCAGCAGTGCAGACCGGGTGCTGCCCCCGCCAGCCGAGCCCCCGCCCCTGGTGTGGCCTTGACCCCAGAACAAGCCAGTCCAGACTCGACCCACAGGGCCTGCGGGATCCGGCCCCAGACCCCCGGCGTCCCTTCTCTCACAGCCCTCGCCCTCCTCCCCTGCGCTCCAGCTGCCAGACCCCCCTCTCTTCCTCTGACCCATCGAGCGGCGGTGGGGGGGCCGAGTCCACATCCCTCTGCTCAAAGGCTAGTCCACAGCTGGTTCCTCAGGCTGGGCTTCCGTCCGCCTCCGGCGACCCCGCCTCATGCTTCATTGCCCCCCTGCGGACCCTTCAGAGCAGCCACACCCTGGAAACGGGTCTGCCTCCGCATCGCAGTTTCCCGGAGCCCAGGGACACGTCTGTTTCAAGGGACAGAGCCTGCTCCCAGGGTATGTGCTTGGGGTGAATGAATGCCCCGCCTGCAGGAACGGAACCTCCACCGAGCCTGGGGGCCACCCCGGGACTGCCCGGTGTCCGTCCCTCACAGCCGAGGGAGGTCCTCGGAGGGAGCAGACAGCTGCCCCAGCACCTCCCAGCTGCTGGGGGTCGGGTTGGGGCTTGAACCCACAAGTTCTGGCCACATCTTGCCCCTCCAGAGCAGGGCTGCTATGGCACCCAAGGGACTCCCGTGACCTGGGACCCCACCACGGTACAAGCATGGCGGCAGGCGATCGCATCAGGACCCCATCCACGCCGCGCTGTCCCCACTGTCGGGCGCCCGCCCAGCTCTGAGCACAGGAGGCTGCTGTGCTGTCTGCCTCTGTGGCAGATGTGTCCCCGCCTCCCGGCCCGCTCCATCTTTATATAATTCAAGGGCCGAGCCCTGCCGATCCCGCAGGCGGGGCGGCCTCCCGGGAAGCATTTGGAATAAGAAGAAAGGGCTGCCTCTCAACCCTGAGTTCAAGAGATGGCCAAGGCTTTTAATTTAGTTTGATTGATTTAATATCCCGCGTCCTGGGAGCTGAGCCCAGTGTGATTCTGGCTGCCCTCCTCCACCCGCCGAGCTGGCTGCGGGCGGCGCAGCCGCGGGCTGCAGGCAGCGAGAAGAGGCTCTCTTCCCGGCCGGCCACGCCGGCTGCCGGGCGCTGTCTGCAGGGAGGAGCAGCAGGCTGTGGCTGCGGGTGAGCGGTCACTGAGCAGTGGGTGCCCCGTCCCCTCACTGTTTCAGGGTGCCCACCTGCTCAGAGAGCCGAGCCATGGACCCTTCGTGCGGCCGAGTGGGCACTTTTTCAAAGGGGCCTCTCCTCCACTCTGGGTGCTCCCCCACCCATAGGAAGTCACCGTTGGGTCTCCATGGTGCATGCTCTTCCTCCAGGAAGCCCTCGGGGACTCATTTGTCCTTTGCAGGCTTCATGCTGACCCCGCACATCTGTGTGATTCTCCCATTGCCCAAGGCCCATTGCGTCCCTCAGGAGCCAGGGGGCCATAAACAGACACCCAGCACTGCGGGGTGCACCCAGGGCAGGGTGGGGCGGGGAGAGGAGGCTGCACCCCACTCCTCTCCATGTCTCCCCCTGGGGGGCACACCCTGCTCACATGGTCATATCGACTGACACACAGCCATGTCCACCTCTGCAGTGCCTCCCACATGGGTCGCCCCCCTCCGCAGGCCCCACCCAGGACTCACAGCCCCAGGTCACCATGGCAACCCTCTCTCCTCAACCCCCACCCCGGGGCCAGTGAAAGCTATTCGTGATGCCACGGTCCCTCAGAGCAGCTTCTCCT
>PVIA01017959.1:0-14157 GCA_004024845.1 Tonatia bakeri
TAAAGAAGTTCATCATCACCAAGCCCTTATTTTATGAAATGTTAAAGGGACTTATCTAAGAAAAGAAGATAAACATGTATAGTAAAATGACAGCAAACTCACAATTATTAACAACCACACCTAAAAAACAAAAAGATACTAAGCAAACACCTAGAACAGGAACAGAACCACAGAAAGGGAGATCACATGGAGGGTTAGCAACAGGGGAGTGGGAGGAGGAGAGAATAGGAAAAGGTACAGAGAATAAGTAGCATAGATGGTAGGTAGAAAATAGACAGGGGGAGGGCAAGAATAGTATGGGAAATGTAGAAGCTAAAGAACTTATGACATATGGACATGAACTAAAGGGGGGAAAAGTGGGTGGGAGAGGGTGTGCAGGGTGGAGCGGAATGTGGTGGGGAAATGGGACAACTGTAATAGCATAATCAATAAAATATATTAAAAAAAGAGAAAGGGATTCAGTGGTAGATTTCATACTAGACTTAGAGCAAAGTCCATTCTGGCGATATCCCACGTGAAAAAAAGAGAAGCCACAGTGATGCATGGTTTCAAAATTGGGTCCTTAGGGAAATAGTTGGGGGAAAAATATTTGTTTGAGAAAATTCAGGTCTTTCAGAAAAGATTTTTAGATTTTATATGCAAAAAATTTTATAATATGATATTAAGATCATGTTTTGAAAGATTAATTAATGCTATGGCATGGTACTGATAATAATTAAAATATGTAAAAAAAACAAGAAGAAAATTGGAAAAACTATGCAAAAATACTAAGAGTGACTATGAGTAATGTGGTTATGAGTTATAATAATTCTCTCTTTATACCTTTATGAAGTTTCCAAAATTTCTACAACGAATGTGTTACATTTATAATCAGAAAAAAATTGAAAAATCTTAATGGACTTTCTTTTTACATAATCTACAGATTAAATCTAGATTATTTTGTTTTTGTGGCATCTATTTGCAATAGCAAGTTCTAATATGCTGGCCTTTTTGTGCTGGAAAAACGAATTCTGTCCTTGAGTCCTATATACGAACTCTAGGAGATAAATATTTAATATTTCCCAGTAATGTAGATTTGGTTTAGGCATTAATTTCTGATTCAAAAATTAATTTCAAATGTGTTTTTAAAAGACACAGTTATTTTTCACTTTAGCTGTTAGCCTTTCTCAAGTTATATTCAAGATTGAAAGCGTATCTGAGCTTTTGCCAAGAACTTAAAGATACAAGGTAAGAAGGGACAATAATGGCATCAACACTAAAAATAATATGTTTGTAGTTCTTTGAAGTTTAAAATGGCTTCTGCACATACCTGATGTGAGCCTCATTTGACCAGTATGTAATCATGGCAGGGTTTTTGTAGTTTTATTTTGTGAAGGAGATACTGAGACTCGGAGAGGTCAAGTCTCTTGCTCAGCATAACACAGCTACTAAATAGTAAAACCGGAATTCAAATCAAAGTCTTCCACTTCCAAGTACTATAACTTTTTCCACAGACTTTGAGTGGGAAACCGTGAAAGCCATGCCTTGCCCACAGGGCCAGAACCTTCTCTCTACTGACAGCAGGGCCTGTTAACCTGTGGCCTGGCACAGCTCCGGTCATTGCTGCGGTCCAGCCTGCTCCAACCCACTGAAGCCCAATATACAGCAAAGGAGAATAGAAAGGATTAAAAACTCTTAGGTTAAATAAATAAATGAATAACATTTAAAATCCACCTTCTTCAAGGCATACATTGACAATTTAAATGTGGTACAATGGTTTGCACATAAGTCCTCCCTAAAATGAATATAAGAGTAAAAGTCTGAGCTAAAGCTTGGAAATAACTGACAAATTTAAAGTTTTTACCATGATAAGTCACATCCACCAGCAGAATAATTTCTTATGCATGAATTTCAAACTTAGCATAAATGGTTAAAAGGGGAGCTCAATTTTCTTAACTAACCTACAGCAGAACCTCAACAATCAGCTTCAGTTCCACCTGGTTATAACTTCGAAATTAGTTTTCCCTTGGCATTTTTTTATAGGATCCCATTTGGCAGTTACACCCACTTGCTGGAAGAATTTCTCCTTGTTCTGTGATTAAGAATATCCATTTGTCTTAACTGAGGCTCTGTTCGTCATGCAAGCATGATTTTTGCTTTGAACGTAGTTTTACATAGTTTTGATTTGATACATTCTCAGATTGTTCTTCATGCATGCATAGGTTTTTTTCATATGCATCTTTTTTTTTTTTCTGCCTGGATAATTAACTTCTCACTGTTTGGGTATTTGTTTGTGGTTTTATGATAACAAACATACTGCTTTGTCTGGTAAAAACTTATTGCTGGATAACTTGGATATATTAGCAGATAGTTCATCTATCACTCTAAGAGATAAATTTAAAGAACAGGAACTTATAAAAATGGCCAGACATGACAGCTTCTCAGAGGAAACAGAATCCATCATTCTGCCCAAAATTAATCCCTCGTATTATTTTTCTATTTCTGCTGATGGGCTCGGGCTCAGTAGATAAATAGGGCTTTGCTTCTTTGTTTAATACTCTTTCAGTCATCTCTAACCAAACCACACAGATATGAATTACTCCAGCTTAATACAAAATCTGCACAGCATTTTTAAAAATCAGCATTACAGCTATGAAAATATCTTGCTTATTTCCATAGTTTTATTAAATTAGCACTTTGTGAATCAAGAAAGTAGAAATTTAGATTTTTTTTTTATTACTCAGCCTATTGATAGGGTTCAGGACATGCCACCCCAAAATATGGCATCTTGGCATATTGAATATTTTAAGCAGAAATAGTGTGAAAAACAGCAGAAGCAAGAAGGTCACTCTGACCTTATCCTTCTCCCTTGAAACTGGTCATGAAACCCTCATGTCCGAGTGCCTGCCCTATACCCAGAAGAAAGCAACATCTTTATCTCTAAAGAGAAAGGGACACCAAGAAAAATCCAAACAGGTCTCGCTAAGTGTCCCCAATTTATAATTACCTCATATACCTCACCCTATCATATTTCCCTTAAAATTCTCACTCTTCACTAAATTTAGCATAAATACTCAGGTTTAACTCTTTTTTTGGGTCTTGTGTCTTATAAAACTTAAATAAATCTGTATGTTTTTCTCTTGCTAATCTGTCCCTGTCAGTTTCATTTTTAGACCCCACCAGGCACTGTAAAAGGGCTGAAGAAAACTTTTTCCTCCTCTACACTGCATAATTATTTGAGACTTAGCAGTTTAAAACCATAAACATTTATTACCTCATGCCATTTCAAGTGGTGAGGAATCTGGGAGCAGCTTAGCTAAGTGTACGTGGCTCAGGGCATCTCATGCTGTTACTGCCAAAACGTCAGCCAGGGCTGACGTCATCTGAAGGCTAACTGAGCTGGAGGATCTACTTGCGGGCTCTCTCACATGGCTGTCGGCAAGGAGCCCCAGTCCCTCACCGTGTGTGCCTCTCCTTAGTGTTGCTTATAAAGTGGCAGTTGGCTTCCCCAGAGTAAATGATGGGATGAGGGTGGGGAGTTGTGCAAGGAGTATACAAGGAGTACCAAGATGGGAGCCACAGTGTCTTTTATATCCCATCCCAAAAGCAACATAACATCACTTCTGCCATATTCAATCGGATACACAGACCATCCCTTGTACAACATGGAAGGGGGACTGCCGGAGTCCAGCTCCTGCAGGTCCAGGAAATCCCTATGGAAGGAATGGCGTTGGCGAGGAATGACAGGAGACTTGGTGCTTTTAAGCTCACCAGCCGGGCATCTCTGCCTTGCTGGGGTGAGTGCTTTATGTTATACTCTGGGGTAAGCATATGTGGCAATGTGGGAGCAAAAAAAATTTGTTTTCCAGAGTACATTTACTTTGTCATTGTTCTGTAGAAAGCATTAGATAACATTTGGATATAATTAGCAACACATGTTAAATAAAATATAATTGAGCAGTTAGATACTTTGCAGTTTGCAAGCCTTATCTATATTGATATTATCTCTCTACCTGAGCCTCTTTCTTCTACTTATTTTGACACCTTATTTTTTCAAGCTTAGGTGTAAATCTTACGGTTAACGTGTAAAGCCACGAGTTGGCTAGAATATGGGTACATTCGGGTCTGGGCATTTTACCAAGTGACTGAGAATACAGGGTCTGTGGTCATAGTGATTAATATCTGTCTCTCACTTCTAAATCTGCTTTGCTAGCTATAAAGGGCCCAAGAATTGAGATCCTGTTTGTTATAAAGGAACCATCTTCTCAATTCCTTTTTTTTTTTTCGGGGATGGGATCCAACACCAATGTGCCCAGGCTCTAAGTAGTTGCCTGAACAATCTATCCTTTTGAGCCTGTGAATGAAAACACCAAGGAGGTCCGGCCCTTTTAAGCTTTTTTGGAAATGACAGTTCTCCCCAGTTTCTCCAATAACCATTTACATTAACCTTTCTGTGTCCATTTATATAAGCTCCAGTATAGAGCAATGGGGGGTCAGTTGATCGTGGTGTAGGGGCTCTTGTGGTCCAAGAAAATCTATATAAAACTGAATATTTAGCTCTCTTCTTTCTCCTGCCCTTTCTAGGGGATTTTGGCCTGACTAATCTATTCGGGGAAGTTCTAGTCGGGACTGACCATTTGATGGACATAATTGTATTATCATGGAATAACTCCCATTCTAGGAAACTCCTAATCAAGTCTGGGATACAAGGGGGATTTGGAGTGGTTATGTAGTCATCACTTACATTATCCCTTATACTTCTCAAGAAATTTTCATTCTCACCATCTGCTCCAATATGTATAGCAATAAAAATGATCCCAAGCACAGGCAAGCAAAAGAGAAACAACACAAGGAGATTCAGGTGCTTTTCCCTGCCGAGTCTTCTGTGCGGACGTGCGGCTCCCTCTGTGACTGTGTCATACAACAGGGATGGGTTGGTTTCCGACAGGGGACGACCCAAGTGTGTGAATACCAGGAGCACAGATCACTGGGGCTATCACATGGGGTAACCAGATTCTGGCTACCATACTGCCCTTGAATCTTTTATTATCTTCTCCTATTTCCAGCAATCAGCCTTTTGCTCTTAGATTTTGACTACTTCTTCTTCCCTATCTTGGTTCTAGATACCCTGAAACTATACTCAGAAGCCTCACTTTTATACTTTATTTGGGGGGGGGGGGATACTAATCTTCCTAGACTGTAGGCTCTGCTCCAGTGAGCACTCTGGCTCCCAAGCTGAGTCTCCTGCAGGAGAAGTCCATGGACACCTCTCCTTCCCCAGTTCTCACTCCTCTGGTCCACAGTAATCTGACCTGCACCCCAACTTCCCTAATGTAACTGCGATCCCCAGCTCACTGTGACATCGCAAGGACTTCCTGGTTGAAAATTCCAGTATATTTTTCAGTCCTTAATCTCTACTGATTTCCATGAACCTCTTTTCCCTCCTCTGCTGTAACACCGTTCTTTCCTGCCTTTGGTCTTAGCCCTTTCAAGACTGTTTCTCAGTCTCCGTTGCTCATCTTCTTCCTTTAGTGCTTTACAAATAATAGTATTCTTCACAATTCAACCCTCTCCCTTTTTTTTCTTATTATTCTAAAAACTCTCACTTTCTAACTTCTTTTGTACTAGAGGCTTTAGCTACCATCTGTATGTTGTGAAGTGCCAAATCTAAATTCCCAAATTAGTTCTCTTCTTTGAGTCCCACAATATAATCAACTCCTGGCTTAAGAATGTGAAAGTCCCACCAATTTCTCAATTAGTACATGTGCCAGCTCAGCTTCAGGGGATCGATTACTTTTGAGAATGTCTGATTGGGAGGAGAAACTTTTTATAAAGTGTTTTAAAGGGAACCTTACCTCCTAAGAGTTTTATCTGTTTTGTACAACCTTTAGTGCAGAGACATAAAGGAATATAGATACAGCATACATTTCCCTTCCTTCCTAAAAGTGACCAATATGTCCACCAAGCCATTATTTATAGTTTTAATTCAACATAAAGAGGAACAGAAGACTCACCTAAAATCAGTTTATGCAGCAAATGATAAATGTAAGAGCTATACCCAGACACCACATATTCAACTGCTAATCTGACACCTCCTTCAGATACTTCATTCATGATGGCTGTCCTTCTAGACATAATTGCTCTACTAAGACAAACTTCTTCTTGGAACACCCTAAACTTTTCCTGAACCACTTTTATGAGACCAAGCTCTGAGAGTCTTGTCCCACAGTGTGCTATTAGCACAGACACTGGCCCACATACTATAGCTCTTACTATGATGGCCACTCCTGCTACCCCTACATTTCTACCATATAAATGTGCTGTGAGCATGAGGTCATCATATTCAATAACATCATTACGATGTTATTGACTTCTTGTCCAATCACAGGCCCCCAGGCAGCAGCCTGCTGTTTGTGCACATACAAGATTAGAAAGTTTTAACATTTCCATGTTGGTATAGGCCCTTCCTCAAGAGCAAAAGCACATGGCAGGTCAACAGGTATTTCCTCTTACTGAAGCCATGAATTTTTGCCATCGACATCACTTGGTATTGAGACTGAGCACTCAGAACTTCTCCAAACGTTTGAGTCTCCAGAGCCTCCTTTCTAAGACTGATGAAACTTCCTCTGTACTTCAAGCTCATCTAGTCAGAAACTGCCCAGAAACCAGTCACCAGTGTTACTGCTGCTCTAAGGTTTAAAACTGGTCAGGAACTACAAAAAGAAACTCATGTTTCATCTAGGAAATATACCTAAAAATTGAAAAAATTCAGTAGCTTAGGGAAGATGGCAAAATAAAATGAACTTTTTAAAAAAATATTTATTTATTCTTAGAGAGGGGGGAAGGGAGGGAGAAAGAGAGGAAGAGAACATTGATGTGTGAGAGAAACATCAATTTCACACGCCTCTTGCACATGCCCCAACCAGGGACAGAGCCCAGAACCCAGGCATGTGCACTGACCAAGAATTGAACCAGACACCTTTTACTTTGCGGGACAATACCCAACCAACTGAACTACACCGATCAGGGTTAAAGTTTTAAATAAGAAAATAATTTGAAACATATGTACTGAGAAAATGCCGTGTCTAACAAACTTAATGCTTGCTCATTATTTATCACAATATAAATAGGCAGAGAGGAAGGAAGGGAGGGAGGGAGAGTGGGAAGAAAGGAAAAAGGGATGAATGGAAAAAAGGAAGGAAGGAAGGAAGAAGGAAAGAAGAAGGAAGGAAGGAAGGAAGGAAGGAAGGAAGGAAGGAAGGAAGGAAGGAAGGAAGGAGAGGAAAGGAAAGACAAAATATATATAAAGGAAACCTTCTTATCAAGAAATCAGACTTCCGGCCAAGATGGAGGCATAGGTAGTCGCACTGTGCCTCCTTGCGCAACCAAAACTAAGGACAACAGAAATTGAGAAACAAGAAACAACCAGAACAGAGAGAAATGAACTGAATGGAAGTCTGACTACCATACATCCACACCGGTAAGGAGGGGTGGAGTCGGAGGCCTACGGAGAGGGGTCAAGGGGTCCCGGCAGGAAAGAGCAGTGGCTGGCAGACGCAGGCGCGCAGAGCGCAGACAGGAGTTGGCGGATCCCAGGAGCGCAGGGGCAGCTGACAGACCCAGTGGAAGACCCTGGGTGAGGCAGGCAATGAGCAGACCCAGTGAGGCATGCAAGGGACCTGGCTGTCTGCAGCCACACATTCACACGAAAACTAAGCAAAAATGGGCAGAGACACAGACCTCGCATCTCAGGGCCCCAGTGCCAGGAAACAAAACCTAAGAGCACTGACTGAAAACACCTGTGGGGGTTGAGGCCAGGAGATTCTCTCAGCCTCACAGGAGGCTCCTCGGGGAAACCCACAGAGTCCGAGAACGTACACAAGCCCACCCGCCCGGGAGCCAGCACCAGAAGGGCCCAGTTTGCTTGTGAGAAGCGGCAAAGGAGACAGAAGTCCTAGAGAGAGTGGAGCAGGCGCCATTGTTCCCTCTCAGACCCCGCCCCCACATACAGCGTTACAACCCAGCAACTGGGGTGCCCCGCCCTGGTGAACATCAAAGGCTCCACCGCCCATACCTAACTGCCGCAAACAGACCAAAGGAAAATAAAAAATAAAAAAAGATGGCTCAAGCAGAATTAAAACCTCCAGAGCCATTTTTTTTTAAGTGACCGAGAGATAGCTAACCTATCAGATGCACAGTTCAAAGCACTGGTGATCAGGATGCTCACAGAATTGGTTGATTTTGGTCATAAATTAGATGAATAAATGCAGGCTACAATAAGAGAAATGAAGGAAAACGCACAGGGAACCAATACTGATGGGAAGAAAACTGGGACTCAAATCAATGGAATGGACCAGAAGAAAGAAAGGAACAACCAAACAGAAAAGAATGAAGAAAAAGGGATTTAAAAAAAGGAGAGGCTTAGGAACCTCCAGGACATCTTGAAACGTTCCAACATCCGAATTATAGGGGTACCAGAGGGGAAGAGGAAGAGCAACAAGTGGAAAACTTATTTGCACAAATAATAAAGGAGAACTTCCCCAATCTGGCAAGGGAAATAGACTTCTTGGAAGTCCAGGAAGCTCAGAGAGTCCCAAAGAGGGTGGACCCAAGGAGGAACATGCTAAGGCACATCGTAATTACATTAGCCAAGGTAAAAATGAAGGAGAGATTCTAGAAGCAGCAAGAGGTAAGGGGACAGTTACTTACAAAGGAGTTCCCATCAGAATGTCAACTGATTTCTCAAAAGAGACCTTACAGGCAAGAAGGGGCTGGAAAGAAGCATTCCAAGTCATGAAAGGCAAGGACCTACATCCCAGATTGCTCTATCCAGCAAAGCTTTCATTTAGAATAGAAGGGCAGCCCTGGCTGGTGTAGCTCAGTGGATTGAGCATGGGCTGCGAACCAGGCATCGCAGGTTCGATTCCCAGTCAGGGCACATGCCTAGGTTGCAGGCCATGTACCCGAGCAACCGCACACTGATGTTTCTCTCTCTCTCTCTCTCTCTCTCCCTCCCTTCCGTCTCTAAAAATAAATAATAATAAAAAAAAAGAATAGAAGGGCAGATAAAGTGCTTCTCAGATTGCTGAGGAAATGCAGAAACCGCTCTGGGGAGTGATAAGAGAGCTGAGAGCCAGCAGAGGCATTTCAAAGGAGTTGCCATCTGGGAATATTAACAGAGATGCCTAAGCTGTTAATGGGCCTGGTGAGATGGTACTGCCAGGCTATGTAAATAGTAGACAAATGTTTAGATAAGCCATTTGTTAACCTTTGAACCCCAGGACCCCTAAATCTTTGTACCAGCCTTGTGCCTTGTTTCTGATGTTCTGTTTCTGATATGTAGATTAAAACCTATAAATACTGTGGAGAGACAAAGGACTGGACTCAGGATTTGGATTCTTCCCCTGAGCCCGCACGTAATAAAGAATCGTGCTCCGCTACCTCTCCTGCGTGTGAGTTATTTTCTGCAACAAGATAAGGCCAAGTTAAAGGAGTTCATCACCAAGCCCTTATTATATGAAATGTTAAAGGGACTTACCTAAGAAAATGAAGATTAAAAATATGAACAGTAAAAAATGACTTCAAACTCACAGTTAGTAACAACCATACCTAAAACAAAAGCAAACTAAGGAAACAACTAGAACAGGAACAGAACCACAGAGATGGAGATCACATGGAGAGTTAGCAACAGGGAAGGGGGAGGAGGAGAGAGGAGGAAAAGATAGAGAATAAGTAGCATAGACAATAGTTAGAAAATAGACAGGGGGAGGACGAGAAGCTAAGGAACTTATGACACATGGACATGACTGGAAGAGGGGGAATGTGGGTGGGAGGGGGTGGGCAGGGTGGAGGGGAGTGAAGGGGGAAAATGGGACAACTGTAACAGCATAATCAATAAAATTTAAAAAAGGGAAAAAAAAGAAATCGATGATTAATGTACAGGGCTTATTTGTGAGATACCCTGAAACTGTATTTTCAAGTTAGGCAATGTTCCTTCATCTCATAGTGCTACTTATTGCTCATTATTGGTATTCTTTAAATTTATGGCTGATGTTCTATACTGATCTGTTTGTATTTTGGTAATGTTGAGAATGCCTTACAGACTCTTTATAATTAAGGCATAATTCCAATGCTTTACCACATACATTATCTGTAGCTCTGTGTAATCTTAACGTGCTAATAATATCAACTGGGAAGAAGGCACAAAACATTTCAAGTAGTATATCTGGTTCCAGGACAAACCAGGAATATTCTGATCTTGATAGTTGTTCAAACAAAAACTGAATAATGGTGCTTTGCTGGCGTACTAGCAGCCCACGGTGATAAAATAAGCTACCAGGCTACCTACCCCATGGCACTTACTGAGGGAGCTGCTGTAAGGCAGTACGCTGCTAAGAAGAATCTCCCTAACTTGCCTGTCTTCTTGAAGGCTCCTACTTGTGTCCTAAAATCTTCCCAGTCAGAAGCTCTGCCCAGTATAATGAGTAATGGGCTACTCTGCGCCCCATGGCAAACATTTACAGATGAGGAGAGGATAAGGAAAAGCACAGTCAACAAATTGCTCCTTTGGTTTCAACAATGGCTGAAAATTCAATAACGGAGAAATCAGTAATACGAGGATTATTCCAACAAGAGTTGATGACTGTTGAAATTGACACAAAATAGGGAGGAACAGTCATTCATTTTTTTCTTCCACCATCCTAGCAATAGAAGAATTAGCCTAAGTTGATGTATCTGTGGCTTTGTTGTGACACCCAGACCACAGTAGTTAGAGGACTGACTAAAAAACATGGAACAGAAGAAAAAAAGGCTACCTATCTGACCAGGCTAGCAACAGAAAAAAACAGGAAATCTCTGCCTTTCAGAGGCTAGAGCAAGTAGAGATTCAGTTGCTTTGGAGATCAGAGCTGATAATAAAGGAAACACATTGTCAGTGGATCAAAGATGTTGATCAGCAATGCTAAGTACACAAAGCTCTCCCTGGTGATGGTGAAAGTAGACCCTACCATGGGGTATTAAAGGGATTACCTGCTTCTTAGTAGATCGTGATACCAAAAGTCTTCATATAGGGAAAGCAGGAAATAAATTGGGAATCAGAGCTTCTTCCACCTGCCCATTAACATTCAAAAATGTCAAGGTTCCAGAAGCCAATATCCTGGGGCAAACTGGACATGGCTATACATATGCTACAGAGAGCCTTTAATGAAAACAGAATAGGAATTGCCACACAGAGGCTGGGAGTGGCTGAAGGATGTTTTGACTACACTATTCCATATATTAAAGAAAGAATGCAAAAGAATATTTGATTGTCAGAGGGCCCAACACTAAGTGGCAGATAGCCACCCAGCTAGAAGCTGCAAGATTACTAACATACAACACTGCTAGGCTTTTATTATTTTTAAAGATTTTATTCATTTCTTTCTTTTTTTTTTTTAGAGAGAGAAAGGATGGGAGAGAAAAAGAAAGGGAGAGAAACATTGATGTGAGAGAGAAACATTGGTCAGTTGCCTCTTTGTATACGTCCTGACTGTCAAATGAATCTGCAACCCAGGCAGGTGCCCTTGACTGGGAATCCAACTGGCAGCCTTTCACTTTGTGGAATGACACCCAACCAACTGAGCCACACAGGTCAGGGTACACTGCTAGGCTTTTAGAAGCTGGAAAGCCTTCATAAAAGCAGCATCAATGGCCAAATACTGTGCATCAGAGATTTCAGGACTAACAACTAATTAGTATATTAAGTGGATGGGAGGATTGGTTACACCAAAGATCACCCTGTGGAAAAATACTTCCAAGATGCAAAGATTAGTACAAAATATGAAGGAGCATCAAATATTCAGCTGAACACTATTACAAAGCACATCAATGCAGAATACCAATGTCTGTAGCAGTGGGACCACTCCCAGGTGTCACTGGTGCCAAATTTTGAACTCTTGTGCCTTTTGGGCAAAGTAAACCACCAGGGTTTTAAAGTACTATTTTTAAGTCCTTTGTTATGGGCCTTGGAGTGTACCTTTTCTATGTTATCTTCAGTTCTGCTTAACTTAGATACAGAAAATAATTTTTTTTTAAATCCACATTTTCTTGAAAATTGATTAAATTTTTTTTTTATTGATTTGAGAAAGAGAGAGGAGGGGGGACAGGGAGGGAGAGAAAAAGAGAGAGGGAGAAGAAGAAGAGAGAGAGAGAGGTGCGCCAATTTTTTGTTCTACTTGTAAATTCATTGATCGCTTCCTCTATGTGACCTGCCTGAAGGTCAAACCCCCAACCTTGGCATATCAGGACAATACTCTAGAAACTGAGCTACCTGGTCAGGGCTTAAAAACTGACTTTTAAAAATTTCTATAGGTATTATATACGTATTATTTTAGCTTCAGGGTATGCAGAAGTTTCACTCTACCAGCACTTGGAATATTACTGACAGAAACGACTACTTTTTTAAAGTATATTTTATTGATTACACTATTACAGTTATCCCATTTTTTCTCCCCTTTATTCCCCTATGCCCTGTACTCCACCTCCCACCAGCATTCCCCTCCCTTAGTTCATGTCCATGGGTTGTATATATAAGTTCTTTGGTTTCTCCATTTCCTATACTATTCTTAACGTCCCCCAGTCTATTTTAGCATAGTATTTATGCTTCTTATTCCCTGTACCTTTTCTCCAACTTCTCTCTCCCCCTCCCCACTGATAACACTCCAGGCAATCTCCATTTCTGTGATTCTGTTCCTGTTCTAGTTGTTTGCTTAGTTTCTTTTTGCTTTTAAGTTCAGTTGTTGATAGTTGTGAGTTTGTTGTCATTTTACTGTTCATAGTTTTGATCTTCTTTTTCTTAATTAAGCCCCTTTAATATTTCATATAGTAAGGGTTGGTGATGATGAACCCCTTTAACTTGACCTTATCTGAGAAGCACTTTATCTGCCCCTCCATTCTAAATGATAGCTTTGCTGGAGAGAATAATCTTAGATGTAGGTCCTTGCCTTTCATGACTTGGAATATTTCTTTCCAGCCTATAACGTCTCTCTTGAGGAATCAGCTGACAGTCTGATGGGAACTCCTTTGTAGGTAACTGTCTCCTTTCCTCTTGCTGCTTTTAAGATTCTCTCCTTATCTTCCATCTTGGGTAATGTAATTATGATATGCCTTGGTGTGCTTCTTTTGTTCCAACTTCTTTGGGTTTCTCTGAGCTTCCTGGACTTCCTGGAAGTCTTTCCTTTGCCAGGCTGGGAAAGTTCTCCTTCATTATTTGTTCAGATAAGTTTTCAAGTTCTTGCTCTTCCTTTTCTCCTTCTGGCACCCTTATGATTAGAATGCTGGAGCATTTAAAGTGGTCTCCGAAGTTCCTAAGCCTCTCCTCATTTTTTTGAATTCTTGTTTTTTCATTTTGTTCTGGTTGAAATGTTTATTTCTTCCTTCTGCTCCAAATCATTGATCTGAATCTTGGTTTCCTTCCCTTCACTGTTGGTTCCCTGTATATTTTTCTTTATCTCACTTTGCATAGCCTTTACTTTTTCCTCTATTTTGCGACCATACTGAACCAGAAATGGCTATTTTTATATTCCTATTTAATCTTTATTTTGTGACATCAGTAAGAGGAATGTATATTATTATAGCTCACATTTCTATAAGATAGATTAAAATCTAAGCTGCTAAACTAGGTAGAAACTGATACAATTTTCTTTAGAAAAATATAAAACTTCTATTTCTAAATACCTGAGAATGGGTGGAGAATAAGCGTATAACTTTGTAGGTCATACAACTGAAGAAAACATTATTTTAACAAAGTAATGCAATATAATTTGCTATGATAACTGACCTGTGTAAAAGATACATTTCATGATGGTTTCAGTGATCATTTTAAAAACAAATCTCTGCATTAGTTTTAAGTGTAAGGCTTAAATAACTCCATGTAATAATCAAAACATATTCAATATTTATCCTATCACATACTATTTTCCAACAATACAATTTCTCTATGTATTAAACTGAATATTGTCAGAAGAAGGAGAATAAAGAAGAAAGAAGAAGAAGAAGGAGAAGAAGAAGAAGAAGAAGAAGAGGAGGAGGAGGAGGAGGAAGAAGAAGAAGAAGAGGAAGAAGAAGGAGGAGGAGGAGGAGGAGGGGGGGGGAGGAGGAAGGGGAGGAGGAGGGGGGAGGAAGAGGAGGAAGAGGAGGAGG
>PVIA01017960.1:0-14150 GCA_004024845.1 Tonatia bakeri
GGGGGGTGTCACAGGAATTTGAAAGGGCGGGGCATGGGCGGAGCCCCCTGGGTTCGGGAGTGGCCAGCGGAAGACCCGCCCCTCCCGCGGGGATTGGCTGCTCTGGGTCTCCCGAGGGCCGCGGCTTGGCGGTTTCCGTGGCTAGTTTTCCAGGGTCTGGTGAGGGATCCGACCCCCAGGAGCTGGGATCTCAGAGCCCAGGCAGGTCTTTAGGGTGGACGGGGCCCTCCTGCCACCTGAGAAAATGTCTTTGTTCCACCAGACTGTGATCGGGATCCCCAACTTTCGTCTAGGCCCGTCCGTTCCCTCTCTTGTCAAAACCACTTTCAGCAAAAGCTGCACAACCAGTGAGGGCGCGGTCAAGACTGCACTGCGTTCCGGGAAACTTAAGTCAGTAAATTCTGACCACGCAATTCATAGACACGAAATAAGTCCCAGAGGGCTCCAATATGTAAACACAACAAGTAGAATAATAAGTATAATGGAAAACACACTGGGAGAATTTCACATCTCAAAGAAGTGGCATTATGAATAATAAGTATGTTTAAGTAAGTCAGGTCTAAAAAGATTTCAGAAATAGGAAGACAAGACAAAACCAAATAAAACTAAATACATTTTTATATTGCTGAGAAAACCTACCAGTATTTTGCATAAAAATAAGATGTTGAGTTTGAGGACAGGGGTCCACAGAGCAGGGTCATTGTAGCTGCTACTGGTTTTCTTAAGTGCACAGAGGGCCTCTGGTCCTTACCTCATTTTCAGCACTTACACATAACTTGATTTCCATGGACCTGAAATGAACCAAGTAACTGTAATTATTACAGTGAAACTGCATAAAGGGAAACCTCACTAAAGTGGAGTTGGCGGTCAGTGTGGGTGCTCTCACATAGCACCACCCAGGGTCAATTACAAGAAAAATTGTCTGTCACCGGCCCCAACATATAGATGGCACCGTGTGCTCCCAGGAGAAACCGACTCCCCAGCATCTGAGACAGAGAGAAATCATCATCACCCTGAACTGACGCTTGTCTCCAGCACACTTTCATTTGAAATGACCCCTCCCAAGTTCCTCCTTTCTCCCTGTAAATTTCATCCCTCTTCTTTACTTGTGGAGCTTGCCTATGATTTTTGCTACAGCTTGCATGTTCTAAATTGCAATTTTTTACTGTTTCCAAATAAACCCCTTATCTACTGGTAAAATAACTGACTGCTATATTTTCAAGGTCAATATAATTTGGTGGCCCATATGTGGATCCAGAGGAGTCCTGACATCCCTGAGGCCGATGAGCAAGCAGGTGCAGTGTCCTTGCTCTGAAAGACTCTGGGAAGGGTCCTTTATTGCAGATTCCCTGGTGATCATTTTGAAAATAGACATCCAGAAATAACATCCTCATAATCTCTGACCCAGAAATTCCACTTTTCAAAATTTTCTCCTAGTAGCCCTGACCTGGTAGTTCAGTTGGTTAGAATGTTCTGCGTATATGCCAAGGTGGTCAGTTCGTTCTCCAGTCAGGGCACATACAAGAAGCAACCAAAGAATGAATACATAAGAGGAATGACTAACTCTCTCTTTCAAATTAATAATGAAATTAAAAGAAAAGCATCAAAAATTCCCCCCAGTTATGCTTCCTTGTGCATGAAATGAAGTATGTTTAATATATTTCATCCAACACATATTAACAGATATAATTTTAAAGTTTTCAGTAGAAGAGAGTTTGTTTAATTATGTTTTGCTCACACTGTGAAATATTATAGAACATTAAAAATGGGTGAGAATATATGATATTTCATTAAAGAAATAAAACCTAGTAAGGTGGTTCTAATGGGTTTTAACAGAGAATGATTTGAAGTAATGTTATTATGTGAGAAAATTATCCTGCAAAACAAATTATGTAAAAAAAAAAACAAAAGCCCGGACAGAGGATGTGCTGAGAGGAGACACAGGGACTAGTCACAGAGATCAGGGCCTGGGCAACATGGAGGGGAAAACTTGCTTTTCCTTCATGTCATTTGGAATGTGTGTCATTTGTTTTCTCCTTTACTTAAAATAAACCTATTTATAAATATTTTTTGTAGATAAAAGAATGGATGAGAAGTAGTTGGTTATATATGTATGCATTTAAAAATGACTCAACAAAAATTCTGCACATCCTCATTAAATCCAGTGGCCCACGCTGCCTTCCTTATCTGTGAATACCCCGTTGACCACCCAAAGTGTCCAATATGCATCCAAAACTCTGTTCCAGCAGGAACATTTTCACAGTGCAAAATACACTGTGTCACACAGTTACTCTTAGTTTAAGAGATGAAAACTATTTATTATCAAAACAATGATTTTTATATTTAAGTATTTGATCCAAGGTCATTTGTAGAAATGCTATTAAGAATATTTTAAGCCCTGACTACTGTGGTTCAACTTTTGTGTCTGGCACTTGGCAACTAGGGTTCCTTGTCGAGCTCCAGCTCTGGAGTCTGGCTGTGGGGTCTTGGTTACAGATCTGGGTCCTGTCTCTGAGTCTGTGGCCTGGGTTTGAATCTATTTGGTGATGAGTCTCAGATCTGGGGTGTCTTTGGGTGTGGCTTTGGGGTCTCTGGGTTTGTGTGCGGGGTCTGTGTGCATTTTTATGAATTTATAATCCTTAACTCCAAGTCAATGCCAAGAGGAGTCCCAAGGTTGGGGGGTCGTGAAGAAGGAAACTTAGTGCAAATACCTCAATTTTAATACAGAATGGCCGTGAGGACAGAAGAGCTTTTTTTGTGTGAAAAAGCTCAGTATTGTTACTGTTGAAGTATGAAGCAGCACACTGTATCAACTCATTTGTGCTGCTTCTTAGTTACGAAACATCAGGCCTGTGAAGAGGCTTGAAGTGAGGCCATCCTGGTGCAACTCCCTCCCCTGCTGTGCTGCTTAGGGCTTCTCTTCTCATCTATACGACTGCTCATCTAGACCTTCATTTCCTCTTTGCTCGGCTGCATTTGCACATGAAGAAGTGAAAATTGGAAAAGGAGTCCCTCTGAGATCAGGCTGGAGGAGCAAAGAAAACGCCTCTGGTGTTGTCTCCACAACAGACTAGATTATTATTATTTTTAAATTATGCTGTGTTTTTTTGTAGTACTTTTTAAGCCCACACTGAGACACTCTTTTTGTTGTTAGTTGCTGCTTACTTAAATTTTATATAAAAATAAAAATAATTGAAAATCCTACCCAAACAGGTACTATCTGCTGTTATATTTAGTATATATGCTTCTAAACAAGGTGGGGGTGTGTGGGCTGGGATGGGTGGAGGAGGGCAAAAGGGAAAAGTTGGGAAACTGTAAAGCATAACAATAAAAACCATTTAATGACAAAAAGTGTATACCCTTCCAGACTTCACTACTTGCATATTTCCATTCTTCCACTTTCTCTGGATTTAATTTATTATTCCGGGTCTGTAAGATCATGCAAAATTTGTGAATTTTCAGGCTTTGTCCCTAATGTGTGGATTTATCAATACATTGTTCCCAGAGTGTTTTTTATGTGCTATTTTTATTATCATTCATTTCAAATAATTTTTAACTGCAATGTCTTCTATAATTTTTAAATATAAGGACTTTCTAGTTATCTTTTACTACTGATTACTAGATTAGGTCCAATGAGAGCAAGAAACATACTTTATATAATTTCAATCTACCTTTGATATACCTCTTTTTGAAACTTGATCCTTAGTACAATAGAAAAAAAAAAAAGCTCCTAGCGTGGTTGGCCGCTGTCATCTTGTGTTCATTTTCGGAATAACACCTTAGTGCAGGGCAGCAGGAAAAGTTGAGTATAGCCGGTTGGCTCTTTGTGAATGTCGAATCCAGTTTGTTGCTCATGGTGTTTCTTAAACGCTTACTGAATTTTGTGAGGTGCTCGCATGTTTCCAAAAGAGGTTTGCTCTATCTCGGATTAGAGAGGTTTGTTAAACCTAGTATGGTTATAAATTTTTCTTTGTGTCTCTGTTCTATATAATTTAACTTTATGATATTAAGTACATGGTGAATGTGGATCTTCTGGGTAAATGAAGCTTTTTGAAGCGCTCATCATCTCTAGTCATGCTTTTCACCTCGAAGTCTACTGCATATTATTGTGTAATTTTCATGTGATTTATGTTTCTGATTAAAGCTACTTTTGTATCATTCTATGTATCTCTTCCTATTTTTTCTCTTTCGATCTTCTGTCACCCCAATGTTTTAGGTAATTCATATTTTCTCCCAGTTTGTGTATTTTATTAGTATTGTCTGAACAAGTTCTTTTTCAGAGTTGTCTTTAATTTTATGAAGTATATGTTATCAATGTATTCGTTACTTAATGTATTTGGTTACATTAGTGTTATGTATTATGTACATAAGGTATATGTATTAATGTATTCATTACATTCCTGTATTTAATGTATGCACTAAACTGCGTGTCCACTAGTATACTTGATTCCTGTGTGGTTTTGTTTAAATGGACCACTAAAAATCAAACATACAGATGAGGTGTGTCTAAGGTCAGAGTTGGACTGAGCTGCAGGTGAGAGGGGGCCACAGATGTGGGTGGGGCTGGGTGGGAGGCATATTTAGGCTGGCGGGCGCGAGGGGTGGGCAATTCCGATGGAGAGACGGACAACTACACGGACTGCAGTTTAGTTGCTACCAGCGCCATTCTCCATGGTCACGAGGTGATGCTGACAGCTTAACGTGATGCAAGCAACGCGGTCCAGGGCCAGGAGGTGAGCTGCGTGGGGGCTATGAGGTGAGGGGGGTGGCGGGGAGATACAGCCCCTCTGTGGGGAGCAGGAAAGGCGTGATCTGTTTGACTAATGTATTCCTTCACCCAAACTGGAATATAGTGCTTAATTAATGTTCGTTTAATAAATTAAGGTGTAATCCAATGTCCCTGATAAATCTAGGCTCTTCAAGGTCCTTTCCAGTGTGTACATTGTGTCTAGCAGAGAGCTTTATATTTTGAGGACATATGCTATACTTTTTTCCTAAATGTCCCCTGAAATGAAAGAACACTGTATGGAGAAAAAGAGGAAAAAACGATTAAGGGAGTCTTATCAAGTGGATCACTGAGATCACAAGTCCTGCTGAACAGCCATCAGTGCCCATGTCTTCTGGGTCTTTAGCTCTGGAAATGGAAGATAAGGACAGGGTAGGGGTCTGTAGCCAAACTCAGAAATTGAGCAGACCCCACTGCCTACCCCACATAGACTCAACTGCCCTGAGGAGGAGGCCGTAGTTGGGGGCGGGGGGTTGCCTCCTTCCAGATTACCACCCTCTCACTGAGCCTTGGTACCCTGAGAGCCTCCTCAACACAGGAGGTGGTACTGAAAATACCCTGTGAAACAAGACTCACCCACCCCTTGCTGAGAACTGACACTGGGAATAGCATCTACCTGCACTGGTGTGTTAGGCAGGATAGGTGGTAAGCCAAGGCAGGGAGGACGAGGAAGACATGTGTCACCCACTGACTCAGCAGTCCTGAGCCTGGTCCAATTCTTTTGTCAGATGGTCCAGCACCATGGTAACAGGTTGAAATTCTACGTATCATTTCCACCATGTGGAAAAGAAAGGCTTTGAAACTATTCATCCCAAGGTCTAGAAGATGGAAGGGGGTCCACAGCACTCAAGGAAAGGACCCATAAAACAAAATTGGCTAACTGTTTGCCTCTGTCCACTGTTTCATGAAGGGTCCCTAATGTTTACAGAAAGAGCCCACAGATAACTTTGAGTAACTGCTTTAACTTTAACTGTCTCCTGTCTCATATCTATTTTACAAGATAACCAAATGGGGTCTGAAGCCAGAGAAGGATTTGGGCTAATGACCCCCCACATACCTATGTTTTAGTAGTCTCATGCCCCATGCAAGTTGGCACCACTTTTACCTGTCAATCAATATGTAGCTTCTTTGCCTCCATCCCACCAACTATATAAGTCCTTAGGACAAAGGACCTGGTGCTCCTTGCCACCCAACTTCTTGCCTTTCACTCCCATCTCAGCAAGACCTGTCCTCTTCCATGAGAACGCATCACTAACAAACCTGCACGCTAATACACTTGCTGATCTGTAATCCTTTACTGCATTGGCAAGAAGAACTGAGTTCCTCCTGTGACAGGTGCACCCAATCTGCATATGGCATTCATGAAGCCCACAACACAGGAGCTTCTGTAATGCACTTTCCTTTTACCTGGGTCCCACAGGGCTTCATACACCACTGACACCATCCCAAAATTATTACTTATTGTATCTTTAAACTTTTGTTTGGGAAGTGAAGTCTAATGGGATAATGGATATGAACAACGGTGGTCATTCTGGCCACCGACTCCCACATATTGTCCACAATGCCCCAGGAGCACAAAATTCCCATGACCCAAATGAGTGGGAGTCCAGTGAGACTCGGGGTGAGAACAGGGTAAACATCTACATCTGCACAAGCATAAGGAAGGGTGCTAACAGCTCCCAGAGGTTACACTTTTCTTAGAACCACAGCTGCGTTCAATATACAGAGATGGCAAACGATTAGTGAGGACCCCATCATACCCTCTCCTGCATGTGGAAGACCTAAGCATGACCCACCCTGTTCCTGATGGAGTAGGTTCACCAAAGGGGAACACCCACCCCCATGACCTGGAATGATGACCTTTCTGTCCTCCCAGTGCTGGGCTCGTGAAGGAGGGTGTCTACATAAACTATGTGGATTTTAATAATACATATCCATTATTATGTTCTTTTATGCTTTTTTAAAGGAAGGTGTGTGTCTTTCTTGGGTTTCATTTCCCTTCCCTGTTTCTCCCCCAACCAGCACAGCCCAGAGAGAACAGCGTAAACTCAATATTCTGTGACTTTCAGCATGGGCCATGGGATAGGGGCAGAGTCCTGGTATAATGCTGGCACAGGGTCTGGCATTGAATACAGTGGGTAGGGGAACCCATAGATTGCCAAGTGATGGCTACTACCACCCCACCAGGACAGACCCTGGAGCTCTCCCAGAAGGCTTAGCAATCCAAGATGAGTAGAGAGGTATGTTCCCTCTCCCCTTCAGCAGCAAACATTCCTAGTGTTGCTGCCAGCCTCCCAGGTGTCCCCCAAATCCACATGCTGTCACCCTGACCTTGTACAGTCCCTCCTTCACACAGCCGAGATGATCTGTGCTGTGAAAATGGCGTGTGGCTCTCAAAGCTAAGTCATAAATAGTCCCTTTGGTTTCAGCTTTGCTTGCATAGTTTACACTGTCTCAGACCACCTTGTGCAGGGAGCTGGGTGTTTATACACCCCTCCCACCCACCCATCAGTGCCTGGCAGCCATCATCCTTGTTTTAAAGGAGTGACTGTAACCTGACATCTGCTGTATTCTGCGTCTTTTGTTCTTGACAGGCAGCTGAAGTCACCGTCCTGTCCCTGTAACACCTGGTGAGCTTCCAAGGCCCACTCCAGCTGCATCTGCCTGCTTCCCAGCTCCTCCACTTGACACTGTGATGGACATGGATGGGGCGGGTCAATAGTCCTTGGGCAAAAACAACATTAGTTGCTGAGATGACAAGATGGCATGGCCACATGCCTCCATCAAACACTTGACTCTGTGACTACAGTGGCCACCGCAGCCATGGCCAGCCCCACCTGGTTTATGTTCTGATTGTCTGCCACGCAGGTAAGGAAGCTGTGGGCTGGCTTGGAGACCATAGCTGGGCAGGTGAGAGGGCCTCTGGCCACAATGGTCAGCCACAAACAGAACAACTCACTGCCTTCCACACCTGGGGTCAGGTAGGCCCTTCTAAAATTTGCAGATTGTCTTGACACCCAGACCCTGACCTGTCTGTCTTTTGTCTGGCCCCAGGTCTGGCCCCGGTTCTAATTGCCCTGGACAGTGTCTGACAAGCCTCTGAGAGCTGCCCTTGGGGAAGTATGTTACCCACAGATGCTGTCTTCAAAGATCAAACTTGTTAAAAGTTACTTTAAAAAGCTTTCTTAAAAATTATTTTTTAAAGTAAAAAACATTTGCCCTGGCTGGTGTAGCTCAGTGGATTGAGCACGGGCTGCGAACCAGGCATCGCAGGTTCGATTCCCAGTGAGGGCACATGCCTAGGTTGCAGGCCAGGTCCCCCAGCAACCGCACATTGATGTTCCTCTCTCTCTCTCTCTCTCTTTCTCCCTCCCTTCCCTCTCTAAAAATAAATAAATAAAATCTTTTAAAAAAAAGTAAAAAGCAGTTAATCTGATCACCTGGAGAAAACTGACATTTTGAAATTTGCACTTTAAGATCTTCTTTTGCAGACTCTCATACTTGATGGGAACATTATTTTTTTTCTGATGATATTCAGTTTTTGTTTTAAAAAAGTGAATTTGGGAAATACAGAAAATAAAAGCACTCATTATTCCATAATCCAGAAGGCACACCAATTAACACAGCAAGTTCGAGCTTTC
Organism: Tonatia bakeri; assembly: GCA_004024845.1. Classification (NCBI taxonomy): domain Eukaryota; kingdom Metazoa; phylum Chordata; class Mammalia; order Chiroptera; family Phyllostomidae; genus Tonatia; species Tonatia bakeri. The sequence goes on from PVIA01017960.1 coordinate 8,428, forward strand.
TGTTCACTGCACACATGGGCACACCCACACAGCTTTCCTTTACAAACGGCACAGAGTCCCGTCTGGCTTCCTCAGCAGCCTCTTTCCCTTCCACATGCCTGGAACACCTTCCTCCAGTTTCCATAGTTACACTGGGTCCCACATCCTGGGCTGGGTTGAGGTTTCACCAACCCCCCTTGTTGGACGAGAATGGTTTTCCAGGGAGAGTCTGTATAGCACACGTCAGCCTCGTCCTGGCACAGACGTGAATGTGCAGTGTGTGCAGTGCCCTCAGGGCCCAGGAAAGCTCTCCAGTGTCCTGCATTTAAGGGGAGAGCACACTCCACCTTCAGGCCTCGCAGGATGTCAGTGTCCTCCTCTCAGCCTTCTTGTCCTGAGGAAGGTGTTTCAAAATCCTTGAGGCCATAGTAGGGGTGGGGGCACTGCTTTCTGGGTAGCAGAGAAGAAACACAACAATGAGTGGTGGCTCTCAGGCGGGACCGTGAGCATTGTCCTCTGTGCCCTAGCCTACTTCTCTTTGGTTTTGCAGCTTTTTGCCCAGGTGATGCCTTCTAATGAGGGCCCTCAAGATGCCTCAGACACTGTGGTTGGTAATGGAAGATCAGGATGCAGCAAGCCCAAGTCCTTCCCACAGGTCAGCGTGGCAGTGACAGCCGCTGGGCTTACTGGACAGTTGGCTTGTGCTGTGGTCTCTCTCCTGTTGTCCTTTTAGGAAGCTCTCTCTGGGCACCAGATGGACTACTGATGTTCCCCAATGCCCCCCTTGGTCTCAAGAGGCAAAGGAGAGACTGGGCTATGCCTCCCATCTACTTCCCAGACAATGACTAACACCCATTCCCAAAAATGTAGGTCAGAAAGAGCAAAGGGAAAACTCTGGTCTCATTCAAGGAGCCCGGCTGAGGGGATTTAGACCTGATAGGGACTGTTCTTTGCAGGTTCTGTTCCTGTTTCACCTTCAGATGAAATTGAACAAGCACAATAAAGTCCAGGTTTCCTACAGCATCGTAGGCCCAGGCACTGACGCACCTCTTTTCTTTTTCTTTATTCTGACCCAAGGACATTTTTGTCTTTGCTTTTAGAGCGAGGGGAGGGGAGAGAGAGAGAGAAACATCGGTGTGATGATCGGTTGTCTCCCATACACGTCCCAACCAGGGATCGAACCCTCAATCTAGGTATGTGCCCTGACTGGAATGGAACCCTCAACCTTCAGCTACAGGATGATGCTTCAACCAACTGAGCATCTGGCCAAGGCTGACAAACTTCCTTTTGGTGTTTGTTGTAAGAAGGGAAAGTCAGTGGCTGCAGGTGACGACAACCCTGGATGGGGAGAAGCAATTCACGCTGTTGCGAGTGTCTCCTGTGTGGCTTCAGGAGGTTCTAGAACCAGGGGTGACTGCCCCACCTTCCAGATATTTCAGACAGCCACTTGTCTTGCAAAGTTATTCATGACACATTTGTAAGCCCCTTTCACATTTCAGGGGCTGCACATTAAGGTTAAGAGGATGGAGGTGGGCAGGGCTGGGCGTGGATCTGAGCTGTGTGCTCGTGGACAAGCTCTGTGCTTGTGGACAAGCTCTGATGGACTGATCTCTGGTCCCCCTCACCTGACAGTGGCAGCCCCTGCTGTTTTCTCCCCCTTTCCCTTCCTTTTCTGTCATGGTGGTTTTGCCACCCCAAACCCCCAGCAAACTCCAGCTCACCAGCCAGCACCAACCATCTCCTGATGACCACATAAGGGGCACAGCCACCTCAGGCTCATTCATGGACCAAACTCCAAAGTCTTGGTTTAAGTGACCAGGACTCACTCCCTCCACCCAACTCTCCCCTCTGGCTTGTGAGGCCAGTGTTCAGACAGGGCTGTCCTGACATTGTCAAGGAAAGAGGGAGAAGGACCTGGGAGCAATGGGACAGGTGGAGGGATGAAACCTGGGATGGCCACATGCCCTTCCCTCAGGTCCCTGATAGTTTCATGTTAATGAGAAACAGTGTTCCCACAGCTACAGCCATGTCAGAGGAAGCCCTGAATCTTTCCAAATGAGTGAACAAATAACACTGAAATTGCTACAGGAATGTGGTGGACTATACTGCTGTATCAGTTCACAGGCTGTGTTATCATCTGCACGGTGAGTGGACTAAAACGGGAGAACGTTGCACTTTAGACTTCTATGCTAATTTTGTGGCCATGCTGGTTGTTAGCTGTTGGGATATCAAACTCCCCTCCGCATTTCCCTGCAGACACCACCAGGATGCAAGTCACAGCAATGGACACAGCTGACAACGAGAACACATACAACACAGCCATGGCTCACATCACAGTGCCTCAGCACAGCACGCTCACCATCAACCAGCACGTGGGCATCATCGCTGTGCTCACTTCAGGGCCAGACAAATGGGGTGGGGGGCAGAAGGGACCACTCGGTGGTATGGTCCATGTATATTTGTCTCAGCTGGTGGGCACAGACAGGCCAATCAGAGCAGACATCAGCAAATCAAAGCAGACTCCAGCCAATCAGAACAGACTCTTAATTAGAACATGCACCAACCAATTAGAAAGGGTACTTGCTGCAGACTGGGTCCCACTGGTACCCACAGGCTGACTTTGAGCCCTGAGCAGGGTAAGCCCTACAGAATCGCCAGAGTACATCAGAAATGTGCTCACAAGACTGCCCTGTACGTAGCAGGATGAAATGGTCTCTCACAAAATTAGACCACATTCTCTACTGAAAATAGAAAACACTCCCAGCATCATGTGCCACCATAAGTGTGGAACACATAACTAAAGGGGTCCCAGACCCATTATCTGGTGCTGGGACTGGGAATATATGAATCACATCCCAATCCAGGTAAAGTCTCCTCAGGTCAGTTCTGGGAGGGGATGGTCTGAATTCACCAAACTTTCCCTCTTTGTGGAGCAGTGGGCTGAGAAAGAAGCTGAGCTGTGGGGTGGCCTGTCAACCTGGCCTTACACATCTCACAGGAGCCAACCCAGAGGCTGGTTATTTAACAGAGAGGATATTCCTTCTAGGTGGGTGCCTCAGGGTCTCTTTATCTGCTCTCCGGGTGGTGCTGGGTGAATGAGCCAAAACTGCCTCTGGTCCCCAGGGCAGAGGACCAAGTGTCTGTCTGCAGAGTGTGTCCCTGTACAGTCCGAGGGTTCAAGGGGATGACCTCCAAGGTGATGAGTTAAGCTCTGCAGTGACAGCTAGACTCATACTCACTGACACCGACAGCCACCCTCCCATCACCAGCCTGTGTCCAGCAGAAGCCAGGGCATGTTGCATGAACTGTTCACTGGGGGCTCAATGTGTCACTGTATTGGGCTGCAATGTCACCCAGGCCTGTGGTCCTCAGCAAGGTGGCTCATTAGAACCCTCTGGGTCTCCCTGGGACACATCAACCAACCCTCTGTTCCAGGACAAAGGCAGCCTTCTCTGGCCTGGGAAGTGACTGGAATGGGGAGACAACTCAAGCAGGCAGAGTCCAGGACAAAGTATGGATGCGGTTGCTCTGGGGTCAGGCTCTTACTCTAACCACAAATTCCCAGCACAGTGGTGTCAGGGATGGGCACAGGCATTCTTCCTGTCATGGTACAGCCACTGTGGTGCATGGGCCTCCCTGTGGTCAGTACTTGTCCAGACAGCAGCCAGACCAGCCAAGTTCTCAGGTCTCTGCTCAGGGTCTTGGCTGACCAAGAAGAACCATCAGTTCCAGGTTACCAAACAGTGTGTGCTGCATGTTTTACCTGCATGGTCTCAAATCTGTGAGGCAGAAACTCCTTCAGCCACATGCCCAGAAATGTCACCAAAATGATTCAAGAGCATGATGACCATGGCTCAATCACACAGTCCAGGCCCAGAGGCCCAGCTGCCAGGCAGCCCAGCAGTGGCAGCAGGCCCATAGCTTCATCTGTCTTTCCACTCCATCTTCCTGGGCCTGTGTTTTGTCCTCCTGGTAGCGAGGGGCTCCTGCACTTCCAGCATGACACTCGTCCAGTCCCAGAGACATGGAGAGAGGGGGGCAGGGGTCAATTTCTTTTGAACTGGGAGGCCACTACTGCTTGGCTTGTTACAGTTGGGAAGCCCTCCCCTCTCTAGAGGAAGCCACAGTTTGTGTCCTTTGATTCCAAGACAGAGATGTCAGGACACAGACAGAGAATGGCAGGAGTTTGTGCCCCTCTTCCAGTGACAGAAATGTAAAAGCACATCTGGATACTACTCTCTCATCTAAATGGTCCTGAGCAGTAAACCCAGCAGTGCCCCCAAGGTGACGGGCAGATGTTGGGATCTCACCTGAGGCTGCTGGGCATTCTGGCTGGGCTCTAGCTAAGATTACACAGGCCTGGCTCAGGACAGAGAAATTTGCTCCCCTCGGAAACACAGTCAGAGGGGTTGTGACATGAAGGTGGGGGAGGAGGGTGACTGCAGGAAACACTCCAGGCCTCACTTCTGGCTCCACTCCTAGCCCTGTGGCTACCTACAGTCATGGTCTAAGGGTCTGGAGACTTGGCACATCCACTGACCACTGCTGCCTCCTCCTCCTGCCAGCAGTGCACCTGGGATCAGGGCTGTGAGGTGTTCGGCCCCTGCTGGCAGGATCAGTGTTCCTTGTCTGAATGGACTCTGGGCCTTGGGGGTGGGATGAAGCTGCCTGTCAGCTAGGAGCATGTGAGGAGGCACCCAGCCCCTGACCCCTGCCAATACCCCTGACTGTGGTTTCTTTCCACCAAGCATCTCACTTTGCTATCTCGGTGTTTTTTTTTTTAATTTGTAAGTGTCACTTGTATAACTCTAAATGCCCATGGTTACAGCTTTAGACTGTAAAGGGCAAAAATAAAATAATACACATTGAAAAAAATTAACCATATTGTGCTATAAAGCAAGTTCCAACAAATTTCAATTCAGTGAATTTAGATAAAGTATGTTACTTACTCTCATCACTAATAATCTAGAAATCAAAACAGAGGGTAACTAGAAAGTCCTTCCATTTAGATGTTATAAAGTACACTTCTAAATAACCCCCCCAAATAAGTCATCATTGGAGTTAGAAATAAGTTAAACTGAGTGATAATAAAAATACTGCCAAAAATGATCTGTACCAAAGCCAGATCATTCAGGTTCCACAAACGATCAAAGTGAATGGTTCCCAAGCACAAGTGATTTTGCCCCCAGGGGGATATTAGGTAAAGCAGGGACACATTTTAGATTGTCATGAGGGCAGAGGTGAGGGAGGGTGTTACTGGCCAGCAGTGAATAGAGGTAAGGGATGCTAATAAGCACCTACAATGCAGAAAAATTCCTCAGGAGAAAGAATTTTGTGGTCCAAAATGTCACCAGTACTGTTACCTGGAAGACCCAAGTTGGGGGAGTTAGGTGGCTTCCCCTCCTCTGTTCTTGTCCTGCTCAAAAGAATGGATTCAGGCAAGGGACAAGCACAGTGAAAGTGAGATAGCAGGTTTACACTTGACAGGAACCTGCAAGCCTGCACCCAGCTAGTCTGAGTGCTCCACCTGCTGGGGTTTCAGGGCTTCCATGTTTGCAGTAAGCCTCCAGGCTTCCCCTCTGCAGTCCTTCTCCCAGCCCTTCTCCCAACCCTTCTCCCAACCTTGGGATTAACATATAGCTTCAAAGGCTTCCTTTCCCAGATAGAGAAAACAATACATAGAATTTCAAAGGCTCCCCTCCAGCTGCTGGTGCACTCATCCTGGTCTCTCTTGTGACCTTGGA
>PVIA01017961.1:0-14150 GCA_004024845.1 Tonatia bakeri
ATATTAGCTACTGTTATTGCTGTGAGTAATATAATTTGTCCTTTGTTTCTTCCTCAGGAGTCTTATGGATTCTGCCAGCATCTTTAAATGGGGGCAGGCTAACTTGCTAGCTTGACAGTAAGGTGAAAGCTCAGACCCTTTACATTTGACACTAAAATAACCACTTAACAGAAGTATACTTTAATAGAAACTAAAAAATTACCTGCAATTGCCTTGATTCCTTATAAATTATAAACTTAAAAAATAAAGCAAATGTAGAAACTAAGGAATATTTCTTCTAGAAGACACACACACTCAAAATAAACCAAAACACCTGATAGCATTTATAAAGCAATAATCTAAATTTTGCATTTTGATGCATTAGTTATTCTTCTTGGGAAGGGAGCAATACAAAAAAGCATGGATTTGTTAAATCTCTGTGTTTTAAATTATATGAAATTTTAGTTGAATTTCGATTTGCAAAAGTGCCCTAAAACATGAATTACTCTGTGTCACATGAGAGGGTAGGTTTGAGGGTGGGAGGTGGAGATGGGTGGGGTATGGGGGCATGGTGGGGTGAAAATGCAGACAACTGTACTTGAACAATAAACTGTACTTGACGAATAAAAAAAACTAACTCCAAACCTAAATAATTTGCCAAAAATCACATTGATTAAAAAAAATGGTGGACTCATTCTGGTATTCAATTTTCCTACCCAATCACACGTTACTTTAAAATAAAAAATTATAATGTAAAAAAAAGACTTAAAATATAGCTTTATTTTATTTATTTTGTTGAAGAAGCAAAGATGGATGCAAAATTCAGAATTTGTTGAGTGAATGATAGCATTGTTTGTGTTGTTTACAGAGGAATCTTTTGGTGGAAGACACAATGGCTGCAAACAGTCTGATAATACCTTATTGGGGTAAAGCTTAAGTTTTTGGAGTAACTGAACTCATATCACATTAAATTATAAGTATATTGTGAAAGACAGCAGAGATAGTAATAGCTCAAAGCATACAAAATAGGGAAACTAAAAACAGACAGCTTAATTTATTTTTTCTAAAATTATTTAACAATTTTGTTGAGGAGAAACCTAAACCTTGATCTCACTAAAATGCTCTGTCTTCATAGTCATAAATTCATCCTAAAAAGCCAAAAATAATGAACTTTCTGTTTGAGAAATACATTTATGATAATTTATGGCAAATACTTTTAGGTATCATAATTTCTTATTATTTTAATATATGACTATTGAATAATTTCCATCTTCTAAACATAGAACAATGTGATCTTTTTTTGAAACATGAAAACTCACATTGACAATGAATCACTAAAACTAAAACTCAAGAATTAGAAACAATAACCAAATATGGTAGAATGATAATACACATTCAGGGTTTTAATTCCCACAGCATGCAGCTTTCTCTACAACAGTGTCAGTGACTCAGCTCATTCTAATGATGTTTAGAGACACAAAAATGGTCTAATAAAAATAAGTTGTCTGTGGATGGTGAAAACATTTTATTATATGAAATATTCTGCACAAGGCCCTATGGAGTTCCTTCCAGCTATACAACTAGGCTGGCTTTCATTACTGGGGCTGTTCTCCTGGGATTTTTGTGTTGCTTTTCAGCTTTGATAGAATAGAAGTGAAGGGATGAGGATATTGAGCCTGATTGGTTAATCACTCTGGGGACATGGACTTATGAGCTGCTCACCAAGCTTTACAAAATATATAAAATACAGTTTTTAAACTATTAAGCAAGAAAAAGAGGTTTATAACTTAAAGGGAAAACTGCTTTTGGATGCTGATATTTTCACGCCTCTTTGATCATTGCCCTCACCTCCCATTTCTCAAATCAGATAACTTTAGTTAATAAATAGGGATAATTCTTGTTTTATTACCATATTTATAGATATAGTGATTTGATTAACTTATTAATATATTTTGATTATAACAAGTTATGCTATGAATTAACTAAGATCATTGTAATATAATTGCTTGAATATTGTTTTTCACTACATCATATTAATAAAAAATTTCCCTTTTAAGAATGTGTTCTTTCATAAAATCACCCAAAATGTTCAATGGAAATCAAAAGTGAACCAACATCTGAATAAAAATGGTCAATATAGATGTATAGGAGCAATTTATTGCCTATATGCTGTATCTCTCAAATAATAAATTCTTGTGAATTATGGTAAAAATATTCTTATTGAGCCACTACAAGTAAAGATGAAGAATTAAGTTTTATGGCCTGTTATTTTTTCCCAAAGAATTGCTTAACATTATGAGATTTTTCAAAATTATTTATTTTCTAGTATTTTTATTATTTGATAAGGAATTATAAGAGTGGCTTATATTGATAGTATTAAAACCTATTGAAATTATTAGTAAAAATGTGTTATGTATGTTAGTATCATCATGGTTAATCTTGACTAACTTGACAATGCTTATAGTTCCAAATGCATTCATATAATTGAATCAAATGGGTAGATTTGAAATTAAACAAAATTAAATGTAAGGTCATAGCTGATTTTAATTTTCTGTTAACCCAGATGCTGATGCTTTTCATCCTTTGACATGAAAATATGGCTAACAGTGTCCCTCTTCTTTGAGTTCATCTGCCTCCCAAACCTCTGTAGACAGGATATGGTAAATTCTCAGACGGAGGATCAGATTTAATGGTGTTGAGTAGTGGAGAAGGAGACAATAAGCTGAAGGTTAGCAGAGAAAAATATTTGAATAAGTGTTGGGGACCACCCTGCCTGGTCTCAGGAAGCTGTAACCCCCCGTGACTTAGACTGAGTGAGAGACCTCTGGACCAGGAGCCACTAAGGAGACAAAACTTATTCCCCTGGCATGAACGCTGCCTGTTCTGTGCCTGACCTCCTAAGCCTGACCAGTTAGCCAGTGACGGGTAAGATTTCCCACAGAGGGAATCGCCTAAGACAGGCATGATTATGAGGAGGCCTCAGGGAAGAGACTCACAGGGCTGTGGAAATGAAGGAGTGATCGACATCAACCCCTGCCCCCTCAGCTTTGTCAAAGCCTGAGACCTTGTTCTCAGATGTGAGAAATCCAAGTCTGCTGGCTGCCTCTGTCTCCTGCCTGACTCAGGCCTGTGGAGATAGCAAAGGGGTGCAGCCCAGACCAGAGACGGCAGACCCCTGGGGTAATCAGACCTGGGACATAGAATATGCAAGATCCTGTGAGATCTGTTTGCTGGAGGATGTTATTAACTTGGAATTTAAAGGCATGGACAGGAACCAAAAACAGCCCTTTGGCCACTGTAATTTTTTTTAAATGATAAAACTCCAATCTTTGCCCAGAATCCCAGCAGGAGTTCTGTCAGCACCTTTGTAAGTCACCTATTCCCTTTGATCCTTACTGCCAGACTGTGAATCCACAAACTAAGTCTGTATTCTTAATAAAAACCAGCTTGGGAATGGAAATGGGGCGCTCTCCAGGAGAGAGAGTGATCTTTCTGTCTCCTACTCCCCGACAGGACCTGATTGTCTCTGTGTATGTTTTTCTCATGTTTCGACAAGCATCCGCAGCAGAGATGGATACTGCTGACTGGTATCTGTCACAAATAAGTAGTGATTCCACTATTAAAATGTTACAGTCAAGAATTAATTTACTCAAATAATTAAGATTCATTAAAAAGAACAATTTTCTTAAAGAACTTTTAGCTTAATATTGCATGGGTGTGAGTGGCAAATACAAACGTTTCAGTTTTATTTGGCTTCATGACAGATATGGATCAAACCGCAAGCTGCCCAAACCTGCTGTGTAAATTTTGATGAAATAACCCTCTCAACAGGGTTGAGCCAACATTAATGGCACCATGGCCAGTCATGGGTAAGTAGATAATGCAAGTCTAGTTGTTTTAAGTATTTTTTAGATCATTTTCACACATGACAGACAAGAATAAGCTTACCACATTGCCACGCTTTTCAGAAACACAGGCCTGGTTCTGGGCAGTGTCCTCTAGAGCCTGCAGACAAGCTGGAATAAATCCTTTCAGGGCAGGAATGTTCAGAATGTTCTTTTTTCTAGTAAAGTCTCTCTTACCAGAGGAGGCAAGGGTGACTGGGATTTGGAACATGTGTCATTTTATTTAGTAACATTAGTCTGAATAGAGTCAACCAAAAAGGCATTTGAGTTTCCAAAAGTCAACCATATCTTTAATCTAAGCATATATTAAAATTTATTTAAATCTATTTCTAATTATCTGGTGCTGTATTAGTTTCAAAGAGTTAACAGCATATATATTATATTGTGACATTATTTTAGTGAATATTTAGGGTATTTTCACTTCATTTTCTCTCAAATCAGTCAGAGACCAAAACGGGATTACCATTAAATGTAATACATTTTTTCCTCTAGCAGTAACTTATGAATTCCCTGAGAAAGTTGATGGAAATATTCAGTGTGAATAACAGTAGAATCACTGAAACTTATCTATATTATGAAGCACATTTAATTTAAAACCATTTTTCTCCAAATGAATGTTATGACCAAATAGCAAATACCTGAGAGAGGATTCCATAATGAAAATCCTGACATAAAGTTAACTAAAACAACTCTAGAAGTCAAAGCTCTGATAAAAATAAATTGGATTTATGTTTGTTTTGTGTATTGCCTATTCCTTGCAAAATGGAACAGTAAGGGGGAAATCAGCAGTATTTACATTAGTGTTAGGTTTAAAATATTTTCAGGCTTTAATAGTCAGTTGTGAATTACATGAAAATCTGCAAAGAAAACAGCATATACAACTAACTCATTACCATTATTGGTAATTAACCAATCCCTATAATTTATATTGTCTTGAACCTAGTAAAGATGCCATTTAGTGTGTAATTTTGTGGAAAGTCCATGCAGTGAATAAAAATACTAGGTGTATATGAACTTCTAATTGTATGTTTTATTTCAGCTTTAAACCATTTTTGTAAAGTAGAAGTCAGTGGGTAGCCACAGCTGGTAGAAAGAGAAAGCATTTGCTACTGCAGAGAGTTTGATCGTGAAATGCTTGAGCTGACTTAAAATGGAGAGGATCTTGTTATAAGCAAAGCAGCCACTGGGAAGACCTAAATATGTTCTTAGTTTAATATTACACTGGTTTTGACATAAACATCCCACCTCTTTTTTACTCCTTTCCCTTGGATGCCATTTCTGTGAAATTCAGAGCTCTTAAAATCAAGAATCGAAATCTGGAGAGTATCAAGGGAAGTACAAATGTGTAAAAATATTGAGTGTTAAGTTTATCTCTAATAATTTATTCTCTTAACACCCTTGCAAAGTACACTTCCACTGCTATTTCCATTTTGAAGGTTGAAAAAATCTATAAGCCTAAAGACTTTAAAAACAAATCTAAGCAAGGAATATCTCAACCAAAATAGAACCCCATGAGAATGTTATTCGAGATTTAACAACTTGTTCTGTCATGCACTTTTCCTTACACTCCCCATCCATTACTTGTCAGAGGACAACTTAAGAAATATGGTTAAAATGGCACCAAGAGAAAAATCAACGGATTCTTAAGAACTTATAGGGAAAAATTTTAGACAGTTAAGTTGCTCTTCAATTCATTCAATTTGTATATTTTTAGGAAATATATGTTTATGTATTTAAAAACTAAAATAAAAATCTAAAACAGCAGCCACTGTCATACCATTTTCTGATGTCACAGCCAATGTAATACCTGTTCCTCAAACTCAACCCATTCTATATTTTATCAGCTTTTTGTTTTGTTTTGCATTACTTTTGGTGTTTAATTTCATGTTTTTAAATGGTGTGCCATGTTCTTTTGTTTCCACTTTTTAATTCCAGATCACTATTTATGAATTTATCTGTAATGGTAGATTAAAATTTAGCTATTTCATGTTATGCTGCTAAAATAACCATATCCCTATTAAATTCAGATAGTTCAGACCTTAAGTTTATTTATATGCTAGGTGAAATAAAAGACATGAGAAATTAGATCTCAGAATGTGAGCCAGGAGAATTTTGTAAAACCACAAGTAAATGTGTGGTGGTGGGAAGTAGAGATTAATTTTAATGGAGTTTATATAGACTGTGGAAATCCTATAGCTGTGTTTATGATTTCTAAAAATCTCCTGTGTTATATTCTCAGTCCACTTAATACTGTAGTTCTGTAGCCTTTCATCCATGTATACCTTATACCAAATTGACACTGCTGAGTAACTAAGCCATAGTTTTGTTTCCAAAAGAAAAAAAAAATACTCTCACCAGATATTGTTAAATGAAAAGTGCCTTTCTGCCTAATTTTCTAGATGATTGTAGATCAGAGTCAGAGTGTTCTCAACCCAACATTACCCTCCTCTTTTACAATATCATGTGCATATGAACTTCTAATTGTATGTTTTACTTCAGACTTAAACCATTTTTATAAAGCAGAAGCCAGTGGGTAGTCACAGCTGGCAGGAAGATAAAGCATTTGCTACTGCAGAGAGTTCATTCATGAAATGCTTGAGCTGAATTAAAATGGAGAATATGCTAGCATGAGCAAAGCAGCCACTGAGAAGACCTAAATATGCTCATGGTTTAAGATTAGACTTAAATGATTTAAGTGTATTTGAATAAAGTCTCTTTTTATCTAAGTCTGAATTTTTTTTATCTAAGCGTAAGTTTCAGAAACATTACTGAAGCTTTCTGGGGTTATAGAGAGCAAACATACCCTTTAGCCCACATTTTGCTTCATATCATTATTTTTTTTTTTTTACTTTATTCCCCTTCCTAATCCTGCCTCAGTTTGCTCCTCAGAATTTTTTGGGAATGCTTAACACAAAAGTTGATTGACTTGCAATTACTTAAAGAATTTTATTTTTCCCAAGAAATGCATATTTAACAAAATAGGAAATTATCTCTTACAATTATTTTCTTTACCAACAATTAAGAAAATACTCATTCACCAACTTGGTATGAGATTCTGTGTCTTATATAACTGAATATTCCTAACAAGATAATTCTGTACTGCATAGTATTTTTATTAACACAATTGTTATCCATAATACAATAGGTCTAGAAAAATTAATAGTTATTTTACAGAATAAAATAGATTAGCAATATCCAATTTTGGTTGTTTTTCCCTTGGTAGTTTATATATACATTTTTCAAAAAAGGTTACATATTCCATCATTTTGGTATAGTTATGATTGATTTTCATATACAAATATAAATCATGTATAACATATATACGCCTAATATATATCACATATATACCATATATATTTACATATCTATATCACTATTACTTATCATATACATAATTAAATGAATATAGTTTTCTCATGACTTGTGGAAATTACTTAAAATTTTATTGAGCCCTTATTTCAAAATTAATATATCTGTAAATTTAACAATTATTAATGGTTTACACTCATTTACCTATAAGTAAAGAGTTTTACATTAATTCATACTTTTGCATTTCAAAAATACATACTTTATGGTAAATCTACTGGTAAAAATTCTATAATATATAATTAAAAAGATGTTTCTGGATAGTTTAATCTTATGGTATATTCAAGAAAATTTATGTGTTAAAAATAATTTTTTAGATTGTGACCCAGAGTAAACTTCCAGAAATAAGATCTTTACGTAGATAATCATCATGAACAGGCAATGAAATGACAAATAGATCATTGCTATTTTACAACACTTTATATTGGAGGTAGAGAAGTTTCTTCAAGTGTGTTACTACAAGTTGTCTCTTGCCTAATTTCTGAAACTCTTTTATTTAAAGAATATTAAATTTACTAGGGTGACACTGTTAAAAGATTAAATAGGTTTCACATACACAATTCTATAGTACATCACCTGTAAGATGCATTATGCGTTAACCACCCAAAGTCAAATCTGCAGTCATCACACATTTGATCCCCTTTATCTTTTTGTACTTCTTGATCTCCTTTTCCTTTGGTAAACTCCATATTGTTCTTTGTGTCTAGGAGTTTGTGTTTGTTTGTCTTGTTTGTTCATTTGTGGTTTGCAGTTTATATCCTACATATGAGTGAACTCATATGACTCTTGACTTTTCAGTCTGACTTATTTCACTTAGCATGATATTCTCCAGATCCATCCATGTTGTCTCAAATGGCAGCTACTTCATCTTGTCTTATGGCCCTACTAAAGGTAAAGTGCTTGATTTCATGTAGTTGTGTACACAAACTTCTTAAACCTGGAACAATGTTTATCTATACAGATAATTCACTCCTGCCTCTTTTATATTTCATTTCTCAGAGATTTACAAGGTGAAGAGGGAATACATAAACCAAGAGCTTTTATTTTGATATTACTCATATGCTTAGCTATGGTAGATTTACTTTAGACTTCCTCATACTATCATCCTCCTTTTTAATAATGTATTTGTAATATAGTTCTCTATGTTTAATCTAAATTTTCTTTTCTAACGTATCTTGTGAAAATGACCATTTCTTTTTCCATATAGTCTATTTTACTTTCCTATTTATGCAGTAAGATTATATTATAATGGTTGCATTTTTAATTCAAGAATTATAATTTTATTATTTTAATGCATCTGTAACTTTTTAATATCATTATTGTCTTATCTCATACTTTACATTTATTGCTTATACTTAAAATGCTTTTGTTTAATCTTTTTGTGAAATATCCTTTTTATTATTATTATCTTCTGTTTACTGAACTGCATATTATCCCATTTATTTTTTCTTGCTACTTACCACTTGAGGTGATTTATTTATACATGGGGTTTACAATAATTCCTAATTTGAATATATTTTCAGTAGATGTTATCCTTGAGAAAGCATGTGACCTAGAAGCTGAATGTGCTGTTATAATGTTGTTTTGAGTTTGTCCTTCTTTTAAACTCATGGTTTTACTCATGCCAAAAAAGTTTTCATGTTGATATTTCAATGATGTCCAACCACATCATTGTAGTGCACCCTCACACTTGTTTGCCATCCAATTCTATGATTACCATTTATTAGAGGCTATTATTGTACTACTCACAGCCAAGACAGATAGCCAATTTTCTTGTTCCCTCCTGGAATAGGAGATAAAGTTTGTCTGGTTTCTATATCTCTAACAGTAGACAATTTCAAGATCTCTGGCTTAATTTATCTCGCCTAGTCTAGCTCCTTACAAGAAAGAAAATGTTATCATAATATCCTTTCTATTATGAGAACTAAGTTCTAACTCCCAGACATGAGGAGTTTTACCAAGTTCTGTTGCACTTATGAGCATTTGAACCCTATTTTCCGCTCCAATGTTGACATATTCCTTCGCTTTTGTCACTCAGAGTTTATTTTTTCTTAATTTAAGAATAACATTTTCCTATTGCTTTTCCATTCCAATGGGACAAAAATGAGATAAAAATTAAGTGAGAGAAGAAAAGAACAATGGATAGAAAAAGACAAGAAAGAAGTTTATCTTCTATATTACCTTTGTGTATCATATTTATTAGAAGTTTATGTCATTTGTGTTGACTTCATCTTTGCTTTTTACATGACAACTCTTCCTTCAAATTTACTCTAACTTTTTTCATATACTTTTATTTTTAGAAATCATATGTCATTTTGTTGGTTTGGTTTTAGTTTAACAAACTATAATTAGATTATTTAATAGATTGGGACAAAACTGATCCTGTAATACTCCCAATGTATAGTTGGCATTCAGTAATTACTGTTATTAAAATTCATAGCCCACAAATGCTATTTAATTTAACCTTCTGCCTAGCTCTCTCTTTTTATTGCTTCTTTCTCCTGTCCATTTTTTTTTCATCATAACTACATTTACCTTCCCTCTCCCAAGTTCTATACATATAGAATTCAATATTTGTAATACTACTTGCTTTTCTAGACCTGAGCTACCTGGATTATTTATGCATACTATTCCCTTTTCCTGAAACACTCTCATTCACCTCTTTCATGGATAACTCCTACTCATCTGCCATATCTCATCTAAGATGTCATTTCTTGAAATAACCTTTCATGTCCTCATCCAGATGAAGTATTCTTTGTATTTACCATCATTGGAATCCCATTTTCATATAACCTATCCCACTGAATTGTACTTGAAAGCGTATTTTATACCTTATAAAGTTCCTACTAGGAGGTGGTCTTCTTTTAATACTAAAAAACTTTAAAAACACAACATTTATTCTCCCATAATTATTGAAAAGCTAGGGCTTCTCCTAAGATTTCTTACTAATGACTTCTTTTTTTATAAATTTTAAAATATTTATTTATTCTTCAGTTACATTTGACCTTCAATATTATTTTATATTAGTTTCAGGTATACAACATTGTGGTTAGGCATTTACATAATTTACAAAGTGATTCCCCTTGATTAGTCTAGTATTCACCTGGCACGACCCACACATGTTACAATATTATTGACTACATTCCTCATGCTGTACATTACATCCTTGTGTCTAGGTTGCACCTAACAATTGTACTTATTATCTTCATCCAACCCCTAGCCCTCCTCCCATTCAGCAACCATGTAAAACAGTACAGAAGTTTCCAAAAAAAAATTAAAACTAGAACTACCTCATGACTCAGCAATTTCACTCCTGGGTATTTATCCAAAAAAATCCAAAACACTAATTCAAAAAGATATGTTCATTGCAGCACTATTTACAATACCCAAACTATGGAAGCAACCTAAGTGTCCATCGATAGGAGACTGGATAAAGATGATTGGATGAATCATCCAGAAAAAGAATGCAATCTTACCATCTGTGATAATAACATGGATGGGTCTAGAGGTTATTATACTAAGTGCAGTAAGTCAGGCAGAGACAGGCAAATAACATATGATTTCATATATCTGTGGAAACTAAAGAATAATATAAACAAATAAAACAAAAACAGACACATAGAACTAGAGAGCTAATGATTACTTCTGCTCTTTTCCTATTTTCATTTCATCAAAAACTCTATGCTGTTTCAACTCTCCTTTGCCTACTTCTCTCCAACATGCCAACTTAGTATTTTTACTTCTCCATTCATTAAGGGACAAGAAACAAAGATTGTTTCCCATCACAGAATATATATCTATCATAAAGACATACTGGCACAAATTAAAAACAACAAAAACAGTAAAATTTGAATATTAGAATCACCATTTCTGGTAAGGAATCTAACCTGTCTCAATTGATTGTTTTCTCCTATTTGTCAAGTGATATATCTCATAAAAATTTCCCCTCTCCAAACAACTGAAAAAAATACAACAATGTACCTCACATTTTGTTTCAAATTATTCCATCCCACCTAGTTTAAATTTTCCCTTCCCATGCAAGACCATGCCCCAGTAAATTGATAGTATACATACATTCTTCCCTCTGTAACAATCTCATAATGCAGAAGCAAGCATTGATTTTGAAGGGGTTTTTATTTATTTATTTTACTTTGTTTTAATTGTTGTTGAAGTACAATTTTCTATCTTTTACTCCCATCCCAGCCCACCCACTCAGCCCTCCCCTCCTCCCTCCCATTTCCACCACCCCTAGTTTTTTATCCATGTGTCCTTTATAATTGTTCCTGTAAACTATTCCCCCTTTCCCCTGAAATTCCCTCCCCTCTCCCCTCTGAATATTGCCAGCCTATTCTTTATTTCAGTGTCTTTGGTTATATTTTGCTTGTTTCTTTGTTTTGTTGTTTAGGTTCCTGTTAAAGGTGAGATCCTACGGTATTTGTCTTTCACTGCCTGGCTTATTTCGCTTAGCATAATGCTTTCCAGTTGGATCCATGCCGTGGCAAGGGGTAGGAGCTCCTTTATTCTTCTGCTGCATAGAATTCCTTTGTGTAAATGTACCATAGTTTTTTGATCCATTCACTTACTAATGGGAGCTTAGGTTGCTTCCAGCACTTGACTATTGTAAATTGCGCTGCTATGAACATTGGGGTGCATAGGTTCTTTTGGATTGGTGTTTCAGGGTTCTTAGGATATAATCTTAGCAGTGGAATTGCTGGGTCAAAAGGCAGATCAATTTTTAGTTTTCTGATAAAATTTCATACGCTTTTCCATAGTGGTTGTACCAGTCTGCATTCCCACCAACAGTGCACCAGCGTCCCTTTTTCTCTCCAACACTTGTTTGTTGCTTTGTTTATGATGGCCATTCTGACTGGTGTAAGGTAGTATCTCATTGTGGTTTTAACTTGCATCTCTCTGATAGCTAGAGATATTGAGCATCTTTTCATATGTCTCTGAATCCTCTGTATGTCCTCCTTGGAGAAGTGTCTGTTCAAGTCCTTTGCCCATGTTTTAATTGTGTTGTTTGTCTTCTTAGAGTGGAGTTGTGTAAGTTCTTTATATATCTTGGAGATTAAACCCTTGCCTGAGGTATTATTGACAAACATGTTTTCCCATACAGTTGGTTCTCTTTTTATTTTAACACTGTTTTCTTTAGCTGTGCAGAAGCTTTTTATTTTGATGATGTCCCATTTGTTTATTCTTTCCTTTATGTCCCTTGTTCTGGGGAACATATCTGTAAAAAATATTGCTGCATGAAATATCTGAGATTTTCCAGCCTATGTTCTCCTCTAGGACTTTAATAGTGACATGTTTATATTTAAATCTTTTATCCACCTTGAATTTATTTTTGTAAGCTGGTGCTCAAGTTTCATTTTTTTTTTTTTTGCAGGTAGCTGTCCAGTTCTCCCAACACCATTTGTTGAAGAGGCTGTTTTTACTCCATTTTATGTTGCTACCCCCTTTGTCAAATATTAATTGACTGTAGAGACTTGGGTTTATTTCTCAGCTCTCTGTTCTGTTCCATTGGTCCATGTGCCTGTTTTTTATACCAGTACCAGGCTGTTTTGATTACAGTTGCCTTGTAACACAGTTTGGTATCAGGTATTGTGACCTCGCCTACTTTGCTTTTCTTTCTCAAAATTGTAGCAGCTATTCGGGGACGTTTATGGTTGCATATAAATTTTTGAAGTGTTTGTTCTATGTCTGTGAAATATGCCATTGGTACTTTAATAGGTATTGCATTGAATGTGTACATTGCTTTGGGTAGTATGGACATTTTGATGATGTTAATTCTTCAGATCCATGAACATGGTATATGTTTCCATTTGTTTGTGTCTTCCTTTATTTCTTTCTTCAGTGTTGTGTAATTTTCTGCATACAGGTCTTTTACCTTCTTGGTTAGATTTATTCTTAGGTGTTTTATTTTCCTTTTGCTATATCAAATGGGATTTTTTTCCCAATTTCTGCTTCTGCTGTTTCATTATTGGCATACAAAAATGCCTTTGATTGCTGGATATTGAGTATTTATCCCGCTGTTTTGACAAATTTGTTTATTAGATGGAGCAGTCTTTTTGTGGAGTCTATAGGGTTTTCTACGTACACTATTATGTCATCTGCCAACAATGACACTTTTGTTTCCTCCTTTCCGATTTGGATGCCTTTTATTTCCTTTTCTTGTCTGATTGCTGTGGCTAACACTTCCAATACTATATTGAATAGAAGTGGTGAAAGTGGACAGCCTTGTCTTGTTCCTGAACTTAGTGGAAAAGATTTTAGTTTTTGCCCATTGAGTATGATGTTGGCTGTAGGTCTCTCATATATGGCCTTTATTATGTTGAGGAATGCTCCCTCTCTTCCCACTTTGCTGAGTGTTTTTATCATAAAGGGGTGCTCTACCTTATCAAATGCTTTTTCTGCATCTATTGAAATGATCATGTGATTTTTATCCTTGCTTTTGTTTATATGATGTTACATTTACTGATTTGCAAATATTGAACCATCCTTGCATGCCTGGGGTGAAACCCACTTGGTCATGGTGGATGATCTTTTTAATGTATTGTTGGATGCGGTTTGCCAGTATTTTGTTGAGGATTTTAGCGTCAATATTCATCAGAGATATTGGCCTGAAGTTTTCTTTCTTCGTTGTGTCTTTATCTAGTTTTGGAATTAGGATGATGTTGGCCTCATAAAAAGAGTTTGGGAGCCTTCCATCTTTTTGGATTTTTTGGAATAGTCTGTGCAGCATAGGGATTAGCTCTTCCTTAAATGCTTTGTAGAATTCTCCTGTGAAACCATCTGGTCCAGGGCTTTTGTGTGTTGGGAGTTTTTCAATTACTGCTTCAATTTCTTTTGCTGTTATTGGTTTGTTCAGGTTTTCTGCTTCTTTTTCATTGAGTTTTGGAA
>PVIA01017962.1:0-14145 GCA_004024845.1 Tonatia bakeri
GTTGATGGCTCCCCATTCCCAAGCTAGGGTGGGCAACTCTGGAGTGAGTGGCCTTCCCTGGAGCATGCAGGCATGGTGGGGAGGCAGCTGGGGGGGTTCAGGAAGGTTGGAGGGGGTTGCTGCCTGAATGGAGGGGGTGTTGGTGAGCTTCTGAGTCTGGGAATTCCAGAACGGGGTCTGAGAGGTCCAAGAGGCATGTGCTTCACGGAGCGTGTGCCAGTGAGAAGGGGGACCTCCAGGACTGGGTCTAGAGACTCCCAATTTGGGTCAGGGGCTCCGCGGATCTGGCAAAGCCCGTAGGCCGGGTGGTGGGGCTGGGCCTGGGCCTGGTGCTCGGTTCAGAGCTCTGGACCCCAAGGTGCGCGCCAGGACAGGGCAGGGCAGGGTCGCACCTGCAGTAGATGGAGGAGATGGCGTTGGACCAGTGGCCCAACACGCCCCGGCGGTACTCTTCAAGGCGCGGGTAGGCGCCGGCCGTGAACTTGCGAGACTTGCCGCCCTTGCCGCGGCGGGACCACACGGTGAGCTCGCAGCGCGGGGCCACCACGAGCGAGGAGATGACGTTCGTCCAGTCGGAAGGCAGGAAAGGGAGGTCGGTGCCCGGCTCTACGGCCAGCTCGGCGCCTGCGCAGCAGTTCTCATAGTAAGGGTCGCTCTTGTCGTAGAACTTGGCGCACGTCTTGGTCCCGTCGGCGTTCTTGAGGTCGGCAGGTGCGGGGCAGGCGCCTCGGACACCGGGGACCGCCCCCAGGGCGAGGACCAGCAGCAGTGAGCACAGGGGGGACATGGTGACACTGCGGGGCGCGTGCCCTGCGGGCTTTTATGCTCCCGACCCGTGGGAAGGGAGAAGCTGTGAGATTGGGACTCCCCGAGTGGAGGGGAGGGGAGGGAGGGAGGGGAGGAGAGGGAGGGGACTCCTCCCCCAAGAGCCCAGAGACCTTCCTAACCAAGCTCTCAAACCCACAACCCAGAAATACGAGATGGACATATCTGTATGAAAGTAGCAGTTTAAGCTTTTATGTGGCAAACAGCATTCTAAAGGAAGTCAGTAAACAGGACTTGAGGACCAGCGACTTGCAACAGAAGGGTAACAGGGTTAACAGGTATAGGTGGGAGGAACTCTTAAAAATTGCCCAGGAAGGGAGCACCCCTCTCCCCCAGCCCTCTTCCAACACAAGGAGAGGCTGGGGGAGGGGAAGGAGGAGGGGCGAGGGGCCTTCGCTCTGGGCAGGTCACAAGACCTTGGGAAAGCAGAAGCTGGAGATAAGGAGGGAAAGGCTCTGGAGGGGAAAGGGGGGCAGGAGAAGAGAGAGGAGGAGCTCCCTCCTCTCAGGAGTGCGAGAGCTTCCTGACCAAGATCCAAACCAGCATCGGTGAAATATGGGATGGCCCATTGCTGAACCACTCAAAACCATTGCAAGGCCAGGTGCAAAGGCTGGGAGAAAAGAGCTGTAAAGATAAAGTGCTGACAAACTGACAGGAGGATACCAAAGGTTCCCATCCCCCAGGAGGGTGAGACTAGGAGGGGAAGGTGGGGGAGGCAGCCACCCCCTACTGCCACTTCCTAGGAGCTAGAAGGTTTTCCATGAGGTTAGAAATCTTGATCTATAAAATAAACTGGATCAGTTGAAATGTATAAAATTTTAAAACTTCTGTATAGCAAAAAACAACCTAATAAAAACCCAAACAAAAACCTAATGTAGGGGAGATCAGACAATTCTTGTAACATACAGTGAGTGCTTACCAATCAGCAGGCAGAACTGACATAAACAGTAAGGAGCAGGAGGTTAAGGGGAGAGGTCTGAAATCTCAGGGTGGGACAGGGCCCTGGGCACGTGGCAGCCTGGCCCAGGCCCTGCAGAGACCCTTCGGCATCTCTGGTCCCCTGCCAGACATGAACAGGGTCCAGATTGGATGAGCTGCTCAGACAGACAGTAGTTCAAGTCTGTGGTTCTGTGGTGAGTGTAAGTCTGGGCCTCAGTTTGTAAAGTGGGTGCTATTTCCTCGTACACTATAGGATTGTTGTGAAGATTGTAAGAGGTAACAGAGCATTTGAGGGTGCAAGGGACAGCCTGGCACCAGCTCCTCCCTGAGCATCTGTACATGCCTCCACCTCTGGGCCTCATGGAGACAGTGGTGGAGCCCACCTCAGAGTGCCAGGGTAAGGAGTCAAAGGGGCAGTCTGCGTAAGAGCACTTACAGCAGGGCCCTCGCTAAGTGTCATAGGACCACATGCCATTGTCATTATCATGAAAGCCTTTAGCATTGTGCCTGGCACACAGTAGGGCTCCATCAATGTATATGAGCACAGCTAGTCACTCAGCTGAGCAGACTCCCTGCTTGTCCCCTCAGATGCTCTCTGCCACTTTGGCCAGGGTAAGGCAGTGATTAAGAGCCAAGGGCTGGAAACAGAAAAGTGGGTTCAAATTTTGATTCTGTCACCTTGCTTGCTGTGACCTTGGCCAAATGAACTCACATCTCTGAGCTTCAGTTTCCTTCCACTTTTAATGGGATAATAGAATGCAATATTAGGAATGGAAGATTGTTAATATAAAATCACTGTATATTAGAAAGCAATTTATAACTAATATAATGAAATATTCAGAAATGTGAATACTCCACATACTTCTTATTTATAAATGTAACATAAATACTTAGTGTGTGACATTGAATAAGGCAACAGCAGACCTATAAACACATAAAGCATGAAGTGTGGTGCCTGGCACCTGGTAGGTGCTCAACAAATAGGAGCTACAGTGACTCTCCCTGTAATGACTCTGAGACCCCGGGCCTCAGCCTGGCGCTGCCCCAGACCAGACCTGGATCCGGCTCCCTCCTCTCCTTCCATGATGACGTGAAATCTAATCTCCAGCTGCTGACTTCCCAGGGGAGCCTCTTTGACCTCAAGGGCATGGAACCTCCCACGTCCACAGCTGTGCAAGGGCAGGGACTCAGGGATGGAGACATGGTAAGTGCAGCTGCCTGGACGCAGCCACCTAGAGCTCCACCTGCCCAGTGGGGCCATGAGCTTCACACACAGGTGGTGACATGGGACAGCAAGGAGACCCGGATAGGGAGGCAGACCCGGGGACAGGAACACAGGGCCCACTGGGCTGCAGCACACAGCCAGCATCAAAAAGTACCCACAGAGATCCCAGCGTCCCTAATGCAGGGACACACACATGGGCAGGGGCGAGGGACAATCCTTCACACAGTCTGCCACTGACGGTCACCGCATCTCATTGGTGTCTATACTCACTGAGTGGAGACACATGCTTGCTACACAGTCCCAGCAAAACAGCCCAGACAATGTCCCTCCAACAGAAACACACTCCCACCACCACCCACAAGCCCTCAGCCCCAAACCACTCACACTCTACACCCACGTATCTCAACTCAAGAGCACGTTGAGACGCCCACGTGAGGACATACACGGCGTCTTCATCTGAAACCATGCCCTCACTGTTTACACACACTGGACAAATAGTAGAAAATAAACAACTTCTTTTCACACATTTTTTCTTCAAGTAGAAGAATGCCTGCCCTTGAGGAGCCTGTGAGCCCTGGAGAGAGTCAGACAGTAGATCAATGATTCGAACACAATATAAGAAGAGTTATCACAGAGGTATTGCAAAGGGCTCTGGGGATGCAGTAGGAAGAATAGCAGGGTTTTTTTGAATTCACTAGTATATCCACCATAAAAAAGGAGATTGGTATTCATGTGAAATTGCCACTTGGAGAAAAAAGAAAGCATTAATCTCAATCCAGGTAGTACCCGAACATAAACAACATTACAGGTGGTGCCTGATTTACATGAAAATGCTGTCTGTTTCAGAAATACAGGAAAATATTCAGATCAGTACTTAAGTTCACACTGGTTCGTCACACCTCATTAATTACATTTCTGTACCGATGTCACCAAATGGGACTATTTGTTATGGGCTCGCAGCATGCTCCAACGCAACCAGAACAACTGTGTGGTTTGGAACAGTCGTCCTCAAAGTGGGGCCCCCGAACCAGCAGCATCAGCAGGCCCTGGGAGCTGCTCGGAAATGCAGATTCCCCGCCCCACCCCCGTCCTACCAGAGCAGAAATTCTAGGGTGAAAGCCCAACACTCTGAGTTTTCATGTGCTCTCCTAGTGGTTTTGATGCACAATGGAGTTTGAAAACCACTGGGTTAGGGCTTTTGTCTTTGACACCTCAATTTGCTCATTTCCTATCAAGTTTATTTCATGTGATTTTCCTGATTAAAAAAAAAATCCATGAACAAAAGAAAGAGAAAGATCTCTAGGAGTACCAGGTGGGGGAGCCTCATACAACTGCCTAGAACCCAAATCCCCAGAATGATCTTGAACTTTTCTAACATAGACAGGTCACTCATCATCTAACTTCAGGACAGGATTGAAGACCCTAGTCTCAGATACACCTGCTCCAGGTAAGGAGCCTGGTTTCCAAATCTTCCCGAGGTGCCTCTTTGTGGTCTAGGCCAGAGCCTCTCAACCTTCCTTGCCCGCAGATCACTTGGGGTTAGGGGTGAGCACCTGTTAAAATACAGGTTCTGATCCAGCCAGTCTGGGGTAGCATTCAGGCTCTGCATTTCCTGCAAACTCTCAGGTGATGCCAGGCCTATGGGGGCCGTAGAGTAAGCTGCTCTCCACAGACTGGCATCCCATCCCAGACAGATGCAGCTCCAAACCTGAACCTGCTACCAGGAGGGTGTGGCAGGAGTTCAGAGGTGAGCAATGCCAAAGAGGGATGCAGTGGGAGTGGTTGAGACTGAAAGAAAAATGCAAATGAAATTTCAGAAGGAAGTCTGTAGAGGAACCCGAGTGTGAAACTCTTTACGGGCTGGAACCAGTTTGGCTCAAGCGCCCCTGCGGGTGGGCGGTGGGAACCTTGTGCTAAGCCAATGGAAAGAGAACCGGCGGTGGTAGACCCTGCCTTCAGGGGTAGCAAGACCGGTTAGGAGAGGCTGGAAGTGTTCGCGAGGTGGCGCCATAGCACAGCGATTCAGCAAGCAGGTCTGGGAGTGCCGGATTGTGGGTTCAAGTCCCGATTCTGCTGCGTCTGTTACTCAACACGTATGAACTTCAGCTCCCTCCTGTGTGGAGATAGTAAACGCAAAAGCTAGTTATATCCCCTATTTCTGAGGCTTGTACGAGACGCTGGTTTCCTTTTTGATTGCTTCGATTGGTCATCGGTATGATAGATAGATAGATAGATAGATAGATAGATAGATAGATAGAGATATAGATATCAATCAGTTTTAAGATACAATTCCAACAGTTTCATTAGTCTTTTCCAATTACCGATGATAACTGATGTTTAGCTTTATAGATCCTCTCTACTGTATGTTGTTTTTTTTTCTTTAATTTGATCTTATTTCATTAACAATAATAATTAGCATTAGTTTGTATTGTGTGTTTATTTTTTCTTCCATTCTACTTTCTTTGAATTTTGCGCTCTTGTCATAATATTTGAGATGGTGTTTAACTTGCTGTTTTTTCACCCTTTTGTGTTTCCCTCATTTGTCTTTAAGGCTTTCTATTTCCTTTGTAGGGTGTCGTGTTGCTTACATAAGATAAGTGTAGCGTGCTAAGATTGTGTCAGGAACACGGAAAGTGCTCAGTGTGTTAACTGTTCATGTTGGTGTTGGTTTTGATTATTATTAATCAGGGGCCTTGCAGACAGAGAAAGGTTCAGGGGAAGAAGCTTGGATTAATTATGCATTGGTTTTCTATTGCTGCTATAACAAATAATTACAAACTTAGTGGTTTAAAACAACCCAGACTTATTATCTGATTGGTCTGGAGATCAGAAATTCAAAATGGGTCTCACTGGGCTACAGCCAGGGTATTGGAGGAGCCAGGGCTGCCTTCCTTCTGCAGGCTCCAGGGCAGAATCCATTTCTGGGCATTTTCTAGTTTCTAAAGGCTTTTTGCATTCTATGGCTGGTGGGTCCTTCCTTCTTCAAGCCAGCAATGTAGCATCTTCAAATCTCTCTCTGCCTCTGACCTCTTCTGCCCCCTCTTCCACTTCAAAGGATCTTTCTGATTACATTAGACTTACTCAGATAACTCAGGATAGTTTCCTTATTTAAGGTCAGCTGATGAGCAACTTAAAAAAAATTCCATCTGCAGTTTAACTCCCCTTTCCATGTAACATAACATATTCACGGGGATCGTAGATTAACATACAGACATTATTCTGCCTACCACAGATTAGTATTGAGGTTTACCGTAAATGAGGAATATTCATCTCTCTTATATGAAGAAGGCAGCTGCCCAGAATGTCTGGGGCTCCAATGTCAGGGCCCGAGCTCCTTCTGCACTGTTGCTCCCTCGTCAATATGTGACTTCCTCTTCGTGGTCCAGGACGATTGCTTGAGCTCCACCCTTCACATTCACGTCCCAGACAACAGGTGGAGTATGGGAGGGAGGGGGGAAGAAGAGAATGCCTTGCCCTTTGGGAGCCCTTCCCAGAAGTGCCACACAATACCGATGTGGCACTACATTGTGCTGTCAGAACTTAGCAGCAGGTGGGCACACGACACCACAAGAAGCTGAGTCTTGACTCAAGTTAGCCATGTGCCTCACACACAAAAAAATCAAGTTTCTTGTCATGGAAGGAAAAACAGATAATGAGGTGTTTTCACAAAGCTTGAATGAGAGGAATAACAGATTGAGGAATGACAGAGAATCAGACGGGGCCCAGATATCCAGCAGATAAAAGGAAATCCAGCCTTTGCACGACCTGGGCACAGCAGAGAGGAGGTTGGCTGTGGTGAGCTGATAATGGCTTTCAAAGACATCCAGGTCCTAGTCCTGAAACCTGTGATGTGACCTCACATGGCAAAGGGGACTTTACAGATGTGATTGAGTTAAGGATGTTGAGATGGGGAGATTGTCTTGGATTATCTGAATGAACCCTAAGAGGAAATGGATGTTCTCACAAGATGGGGGGGGGGCAGGGGACAGCGGGACATTGGACTTCAGAGGAGGAGATGATGACAGAAGCAGAGCCTGGAGTGATGCTCTTGGAAGACAGGAGGCCATCGAAGGTGAAAAAGGCAAGGACACTGAATCTTCCCTGGATCCTCCCTCAGGAATCAGCTTGCCGACACCTTGTTTTCAATCCTTGAAGACTCCTTTGGACCTTCTGACCTCCAGAATTCTAAAAGAATACATTTGTGTTATTGTCAGCTAATATGTTTGTGCTCATTTGTTATAGCAGCCACTGGAAATTAATAGAGTGACTTTGCCCTAAAACCTCCCATGTTCCCTCAGAAACTGGGGTAGGAGATTTCCCTGAAAAATTAGGTGTTGGCTGAAGTGTTCAAAGGAGTCAAGGTGATTATGGGTCCAACAATTCCACTTCTCGGTATTTACCCAAAGAAAAGGAAAACACTAATTCAAAAACATATCTGCACCCACACATTTATTGCAGCATTATTTATAATGGCCAAAGAAACAACATAAATATTTATCCGTGGGTGAGTGGATAAAGAAGATGTGGTACGTATATTCAATGAAGTACTAGTCATTCATAAAAAGAATAAAATCTTGCGGTTTGCGACATCATTGGTGGACTACGAGGGCATTGTGCTAAGTGACATATGTCAGGCAGAGAAAGGCAAATACTGTATGATTCCACTTCCTTGAGGAATTTAAAAAACAAAGACAAACAAACAGACAAAATCAAGCTTACAGGTACAGAGAAGAGACATGTGGCTGCCGGAGGCAGGGCTGTAGGAGGTGTGCCCAGTGGATGAAGGGGGTCAAAAGGCACAAGCTTCCAGTCATAAAAGAAATAAGTCATGGGGATGTAGTGTACAGCATGCTGACTATAATCAATAATATTGTATTGCATATTTGAAAATTGCTAAGGGAATAGATCCTAAAAGTCCTCATCATAAGAAAAAAATTATAATTATATGTAGTGACAGATGTGATTTATTTGGTGATCATTTGCAATATATTCAAATATTGAGTCATTATGCTATATACCTGAAACCAACATAATGTTGTATGTCAGTAATATCTCAATTAAAAAAAGTGATTTTTGAGAAGCCGGGGAAGGGACTTCCAGGAGGCAAGGGATGGGTTAGGCTGACTGCTGTCAACATGCTCAAACATAGGAGAGGTAACAGCAGCCACAAGACTGTCTTGCAGGAGCTTTAAACTGCCTTTATAGCTCAGGGACTACATGTAAAGCTCTGCTCCTCTCAGTGTGGCCCATGCCTAGGCAGCACTGGGTCACTCCGAGCTTACTACAAAATACAGATCTCTGGTCGTGGGAAAAACAAATGAAGCCTGCACTGACCTTTAAAGCTTTGGCCCGGAAGTGACACATTATATCATTCATACTGTGTGGGGGGTAAATGCAAACTTTACATAATAGATTTTAAACACTGCCCTTATAGAGATTACATTGAGCTGGGAAGACAAGCAATAAACAAAATAAAATGATTGAATGCCACATAGTAGTACATGCTGTAGAGAGAAGTGAGGATGGAATGGGTAGGAGAATTTTGAATGGAGGGCTCAGAAGGACCAAAGGAAGAAACATTTGGGTGAAAACTTGAGGAGAGGAAGGGGGGACCTATGGTGATACTGGGGGGAGAGCATTCCAGGCAGAGGGAGCAGCTGGTGCGAAGGAATATTTGAGGAATGACAAAGAGTGTGTGTGGTTAGAGTGGAGAGGTGGGAGGAGAGGGGAGGGGTGGAGTCAGAGTGGTCATGGGGGTATCACGTGGGACCTTTAATGAGGGCTTTGTGCTTTACCCTGAGTGTGATGAAGCCAGGAGAGGTCTCTGAGCAGGGAGGGACCTGACCTGACTCAGGTGTTCATGGGTCCCTCTGGCTGCATGTGAGGAGCAGATTGGGGGGCTGGGACCAGGAGTGGGGAGCCCAGGGAGGAGGCTGCTGCCAAGGTCCAGATGGGAGAGGGTGGACAGGACCACTGAGTGGACAGAGTGAAAAATGATCAAATTCAGCATATACTTGAAGATCTGAAGAGAATAAAAAGGCTGAATGGGAGGGAATTCACTTGCCCAACAGTTTTGAGCTGGGGCATCAGTCCTTTATGGCCTGTTCACTCTAACTGAAACATTGGCTTCTTGGGTCTTGAGCTTTCTGGCATTGGACTGGAACTTACACCATAGGCTTCCCTGGTTCTCAGGCCTTGAACCTGGACTGGAACTACATATCAGCTCTCCTGGTCTCCAGCTTACTGTTTGAAAATCTTGGGAGTTAGCCTCCATGATTGTGTGAGCCAATTCCTCATAATCTCTCTCTCTCTCTCTCTCTCTCTCTCTCTCTCTCTCTCTCTCTCTCTCTCTCTCTGTTTCTGTCTCTGTCTCTGTCTCTCTCTCTCTCTCTGTGTGTCTCTCTCCCCCTCCCTTTTCTCTCCCATAGATATATTATAGATAGGTAAATAGATATAGATAGACATATATATCTCCTGTTGATTCTGTTTCTCTGGAGGGGCCTGACTAATGACTAATACAGGGAGGTAGAGAAATGGAGTGGTAGCTAGAGGGGATATGAGGACGAGATACAATTTCTTTAATAGACATTATAGGAACACACAGAGGGAAACTGACGATACAGGGTAAGGGGGGCAAATTGTGAAGGGTGCTATTGAGTGATAAAGGGTGGGATCCAGGGTCCAAGTAGAGGACAGCAGAGTATCTAGGCCCAGAGGCTGGTGGGTGAGCAGATGTGGTAATAGGGGCACATGGGATTTCTCTTCTATTGCTTCAACGTTTTCAGTGGAACAAACAAAGCCATCCATGAGAGTGATAATGGGGGAGGGGAGGTTGGAGGTTTAAGGAGAGAGGGCACAATATGAAATAGGCACTGGAGGACTATAACAGATTATGGAGGCCTGAAAGAACCTCAGTTTTGATTTTTCTTTTAAAAATGTCCTCTTTGTGGTGGCCTGAGCCTTCAGGGGAAGTGAGCTATTACCTCCACAAAGGGGGACCATCTTTGGTCTGAGCCATTCACAGTTGTCTCATGTCCCTTGCCAGTGAACTGTTTAGGCTAAGGCATGTGACACATGCTGGCCAATGTGACAGTCATTTATTATTTCAGTAAATATTGACTGAGCACCTTCTATGTGACAGACACTGTTTTGGGTGCTGGAAACACAGAGGCAAACAAAACAAAAATCCCTGCCCTGGTTGTGGGGGGGTGGTAACAGAAAACAACATAATAAGTGAACAAATTTATGATACATTAGAAGGTGATACGTGCTATGGGGAGAAAAGTGGAACAGAATAAAGGATGTGAGGAGCAGTAGAGGAGGTTGCAATTTTGTTTCTAATTTTTTATCCTTACCCAAGGACATTTTTTCATTGCTTTGAGAGAGGAACATCCATTAGTTGCCTTTTTGTATTCACACTGACCAGGGATCGAACCCACAACCTAGGTATGTGCCCTGACTGGGCATCAAATCCAACCTTTTGGTCTATGGGATGATGCTCCAACCAACTGAGCCTCACTGCCAGAGTGGGTTGCAAGTTTTAATGGGATGTGAGTGTGAGCTTGAAGGGAAGTTTGCTAGGGGTCTCCTGGGAAATACTTTCCTCAGGTTAAAAAAAAGGTGCGTGGTAAGATGCTGTCTCTTTTCTTTCTCTGGACATTTCCAAGAGGATGTAATGTCTGAAACTCTGGTAGCCACCTTGTAACGATGAGATTTAAATTGAGGAGGAGATCTAAATGCTGAGGACAGCCAGGCTGAAAGATGGGAAGAATCTGGATTATTGATAGCATTAGTGTGATTTCTGACTTAGTTCACCCTCAGGTTCTTGTTGAGATTATAAATTCCTGATTGTTTAAGCAAGTTGCGTTGAGGTTTTTCATTACTCAAGCAAAAAAGAAAAAAGACTCTCATAAACATATTTGCATTTCATACATAGGATAGTTCTGTTTGGTTTTCAACCATATGTGAGGTGACAAGATTTCATTTTTAAAAACACCCACCACCTACAACAATCTACAAGTGCTGAAGTTAACAAGCGTCCACCAAAGTCCTAGGGATGGAGGAAACCACCCTGCTCTAGCAGACTGGGCGTTCAGAAACACGGAGAACGTGGGTGCTACCTCCTCGGCACTGTAGACTCGCTGTTTTTGTAGGGGCTTCCACTAGCCAGTCCCATTCAGAGGATGGCAGAGAAACATTTAGGATCAGAGTCTTTGTTGCTATTGGCTTATTAGGTGGTCCAGTTTGGATCTGAACTTGAGCTGGTTTCTATGCACAATTATTAAGCTAATTTGTCCTTGTCCTTAAAATCAGAGTTGAAGCCCTGAATGATGTGGCCCCGTGGATAGAGTACCAGCCTGCAAACCAAAGGTTGCCGGTTCGATTCCCAGTCAAGGCACATGCCTGAGTTGCAGGCCAGGTCCTCGGTATGGGGCACACCAGAGGCAACCACACATTGATGTTTATCCCCCTCTCTTTCTCCTTCGCTTCCCCTCTCTCTATAAATAAAATCTTTTTAAAAATCAGAGTTGAAGACATGAATTCAGGATGTGTTATTATTCTAGATATCTTTTTCCTTTCTGAAGTGAGGAATCCAAATCTGACTCAGGCTTGGTCATGTTACTTGTCTGAGCCGATGGAGTGGGAGTCGAAGTCGAGCAGTACACATCATTTTTGGCAGAGGCTCTAAGAGCCGGCGCACAGTTCACTGTGCACTCTTACCTCTACTCCAGGACCAGAAATACCCTAGGGCTGCACCTTCATCTTGGGTCTCATGAGGAGCCGAGGCTCAGCCTACCTAAGATGGTCATTGCATGATTGAGCAATAAACCTTTATTGTTATAAATTACTGAAATTTAAAGGTCACTTGTTACAGTAGCATAATCCAGCTTAAGTAGACTGATGCAAGGGTAATCAGTGAGAAGGTGGCTGGTCTCCAGCTCCAGGTTATCCACAGGAATGTCTGACATGACCCCAGAGAGAGTATAAAGAAGGAAGAGAGGCAAGAGTCCAGGACAGGACCCTGAGAAGCTCCAGTACTTAAGAGGTGGGAAGAAGAAAGAACCCGAATACGTGACTGAGAAGAGGCAGCCAGAAGTTGAAGAAAGAAAAGAGTGTGATTTCACAAAAATCAGTGTGAGAGACAGAAGAAGGAGTTGATGAGGAGTGGATTAGATGCTTCTGAGAAGTCTTCTGGGGTAAGAACTGGAGAAGCAGTCACAGGATTTAGCTACAAAGAGACTGTTGGCATTGAGTGGAGCTCTGGGGCAGAAGCCAGTTGCCAGACCTAGAAAGACTGGGGTGAGTAAGAAAGTGGACCCAGCGGAAAAGAGAGATGGAAAAATAGTAGGAGAGAAGAGTATGAATTAAGGAAAGGATTTTATGAAAGGGGAGACTGCTGATGGGCAGGTACTTGTAGAAAGAAAGTTTTGAAAAATAGAGCATTAGAGAGGGGTAATTTATGGAGGAATGACATAAGAGGGACCATGATCAGGCACTGGCCCAAATTAGGAAGAAAGGCAGCTCATCTACGGTAACAGGGGAGCGAGAGCAGGGTGGGCAAGTAGAAGAGTAGTGTAGATGAGGAATTCCTACATGCAGCTCCTGTGAGGGAGAGGGCAAAATAATTTCTTTCGAGACAGAAAGGAAGTGATGGAGAGAGAAGGGGATATGAGGAAGCAGAGAAGCTTTGAAAGACCTGTAGTGAAACTTTCAAGAAACAGAGGTTTGAAGAAACAGTGATGTCACAGAGATGGCTCAGGCAGAAGTGCCTGGTTCCCTGAAGTGCAGACCCAGATTATCCATCTTCCCATCCCCCTCTACGGATACTGAATATGTGGACACCTTGCAGCTTCATACCAATGACAGCCCCAGGTGAAAGTGGAGGAGGAACAACTCTGTGTAGCCAGAATTCTTCCACTTCAAGGGGAACTTGCCTTTCATTTCTGTGTGTGTCATTAGAAACGCTTTTAGCTACAAGTAACAGATGGCCCTAACTCTACTGGCTTGAGGTTGAAGTAAATTTATTATCTCACACAAAAGTAAGTAATGGATACAGACACAAAGATCCTTAACAAAATATTAACACATAGGGAGTTCCGGCCAAGATGGAGGCATAGGCAGTCGCATTGTGCTTCCTCGCGCAACCAAAAGTAAAGACAACAAAAATTGAGAAACAAGAATCAACCAGAACAGAGAGAAATTAATTGAACAGAAGTCGGGCTCCAGTACATCCAGACCAGTAAGGAGTGGTGGAGTCGGAGGCCTGCAGAGTGGGGTCCAGGGGTCCCGGCGGGAAGAAATGCTGGCTGGCAGGCGCGCAGGGCGCAGACGGCAGCGGACAGACCGGTGGCGGACCCTGGATGTGGGAGGCGACTAGCAGACCCAGTGAGGGACGCAAGGCAGCTAGCTGTCCGCAGCCAGCCACATGTTTGCACACAAACTAAGCGAAAACGGGCAGCGCCACTGAGTTTCAAAGCTTAAGAGCCCTGTCTGGGAACTGAGGCCGGGAGACTCTCTCAGCCTCTGAGAAAGTACACAAGCCCACCGCCTGGGAGCCAGCACAGGAAGGGCCCAATTTGCTTGTGGGAGGCAGAGGAGGGGATGGAAGTCCTAGAGAGAGTGGAGCAGGCGCCATTGTTCCCTCTCAGACCCCGCCCCCACATAAAACGTCACAACCCAGCGACTGGGGTGCTCCGCCCTGGTGAACACCTAAGGCTCCGCCACCCTTACAAAACAGCCGCAACCAAACCAAAGGAAAATAAAAAAGATGGCTCAGGCATATTTGAAAGCCCCAGAACCAATTTTTTTAAGTGACCAAGAGATAGCAGAATTACCAGATGCACAGTTCAAAGCTCTGGTGATCAGGAAGCTCACAGAATTGGTTGACTTTGGACATAAATTAGATGAACAAATGCAGGCTACGATAAGAGAAATGAAGGAAAACGCACAGGGAAATAATAGTGGGGGGAAGAAAACTGGGACTCAAATCAATGGAGTGGACCAGAAGGAAGAAAGGAACAACCAAACAGAAAAGAATGAAGAAACAAGAATTCAAAAAACTGAGGAGAGGCTTAGGGACCTCCAGGACACCTTTAAACGTTCCAACATCCGAATTATAGGGGTACCAGAAGGGGAAGAGGAAAAGCAACAAATTG
>PVIA01017963.1:0-14148 GCA_004024845.1 Tonatia bakeri
GTATATCAGTGCAACAGTATTGAGGGTCCAAAAAAAGAAACAAAACCAACCCAACCATGTGTATGGTTTGAATGATTTTGAAAACCTGTCAAGGCAATGCACTGGGAAAATAGTCCTTTCAGTTAATGGAGATGAGAAATTGGATATTCACATGCAAAAATAATGAATTTCAGCCTTTACCTCACATCACACACACACATTAACTCAACATGGATTATCAAAAGAAAATAAAATTTAAGAGCAAAAAGTACAAGTTGTATATTTGATGAAGGGTTTGTGTCAATAATATGCAATGAACAATTACAACTAGAGTATGGAAAGCTATATACAATGTTTACAATAGGAAAAATATTTGAGTAAACATTTCACCAAAGATAATATAATCTAAAGGGAATATTATTATATGTGAATAGGCATGGAACCATACCATGAGTTTAAGATGTCTTAACTGAGGAATTAAAAAAATTAAAAATGCTATGAACACTGGGGTGCATAGGTTCTTTTGAATTGGTGCTTCAGGATTCTTAGAGTATGATCCAAACAGTGGAATTGCTGGGTCAAAAGGCAGTTCCATTTTTAGTTTACTGAGGAAATTCCATACTGTTTTCCACAGTGACTGCACAGTGAAATACAAATACCATATGATCTCATCTATGAATGTAAGCTAATCAACAAAACAAAGAATCAAGCAAAATATAACCAGAGACATCAAAATAAAGAACAAACTGACAGTAATCAGAGGGGAGGGAGAGATGGATTATGGAGGAAAACAGGGGAAGGGTCATCAAGGAACATGTATAAAGGACACGTGGACAAAGCCAAAGTATGGGTAGGATTGAGGATGGGAGACATGGATGGGTGGGATTGGGGTGTGTGGTTGGGTGAAAATGGAGACAAGTGTACTTGAACAGCAATAAAAAAAGAAATACAATGAAAAATGGCCTCAAGATCAACAATGTTCATACTTTCCCACAATTTGTTCTGGCCTACTGGTTATCCCTAGTGGGGGTAATTCAACAATGATGGATTGATTATAGCTTATCCTCTGTTTGGTTAGTTGTGAAAGATGGTGTGAAATGGAGGACCAGAATTTCTATTCAGCCCTAGGTGCCATCTCTGGCTCATCAATTTTGGGGATATATAATGTAATGCAATAGTTGAGAGCATAAAAAATCATTTACTTGAAATTACTTTTTAATTTTGTTTTATTATTATTTCTTATTGTTGATACTACTATAGATGTTCTCCATTTCCTCCAGCTTTGACCCCTGCTAACCAGCCTCCTTCTCCCCACCCCAGGCCTTCACCACATTTCTGTCTGTGTGCATGGGCTATACATATATGCATACATGTTTTGGGGCTAATCTCTTCACTCCTCCCCACTCCCCTCTGAGATCTATCAGGTACTTTGGGCCACATACACCTTGTGTAGTTTACGTGTACATTCAGAGATACACATAGACTAATAGAACAGTGTGGCCTACATGGACATTTGACAGTCAGAAGGGAACACTATTGAACACATAGAACAGGCCATTGAAGGGGTCTTGTTTGATGGCTTCTGGCATTAAACATGAATTAGGCAAATGCATCCTCAGCATCAGCTGAGAGTGTGTTCTTTTCCACATGAAATCATCAGGGTAGGAACAACCGCAGAGCAGTGTGGAGCCTTTTCCTGTGATTTATCTTAACTCTATTTATGTTACAACTCAGTACTTGTGCCTCCATTATTCCCTTTGTAAGACAGGCCTAGACACAGGATTGTTCTCTTGATTGGTTACCCTACTGATTAAATAAAGTAATACTTCATAATATTTAGAATAAGTTCTAACATAAAATACCCAATAATTGTGAACTGTTGTATAGTTTTCTGACCAGGAGTTTCATTATTTATTTAGAGTATTAAAAAAATTCTGGCAGCTTTAGTCATTGTGCCCTATATGGATTTAGGAGACTTATAATACAATAAGAAAGGGAGAATTTATAAGAAATATTGGTGTTATTATGGTAACAATAAGCTGTGACCTCATAATAAGCTGTGACATATATAATATCAACATGTGACATCATAATGCACCATAATATCTAGGAGGTATGTTTTCTTTTTTTAATTATATTATTGTTCAATTAGAGTTGAGGCATGCCTCTAGGAGGCATGTATTGTTGTGAACAGTTTTTTTCCAAATGAGAATAATTTTAAAAATAAATTTTCTTATGATATTCCATAGAGATTAGTTATTTGTAATAATAACACTAGTTATTATTACATCACACATTGTCTAAGTTTAATTTTTACATATTTTGTTGCACCATAGAAATTAGTAGTTGACTTTCAACTTGAGGGACCCATTCCATTCCCCAGGAGCCTAAATTACAATATAAATCTTCAACTGTGTACCCTATTCATCCTAACATGTTCAGCACCAGGGAAGGAATGTCTGTCACTCAGGTTTGTTAGCTAGTGCTAAACTCTGGGTACTTGAAAATTAAAATGATTATATTTTCCCAGCAAACAATTATTTTATAGATATAACTATCTGGTTTTTCTTCTTAATAGAGAGTGATTTAACATACCACATTCCTGTGTACTTACAGTTTCAAATGCTTTGTCTTTTTGTACTGAGAGACAGCTGATGGAGAAATTAGAAGAGTTTCCTCTGGAACACCGTGTTGATGTGCACAAAAGGATACAGAGTGAAGAGACGGGAGTCTCTCTCTCTCTCTCTCTCTCTCTCTCTCTTGCACTCCTTCTCTCTCCTTGTCTCTCATATCTTTCCATTTTATTTCACACCAATTTTTGTCATGGAAATTAATGACCATGGAGGAACTAGAGTAAGTTTTTATGTTACTAGAGTAAGTTTTATCATATTTTAAAGGTATTGAGGTGACACTGGTTAATAAGCTTTTACAGGTTTCAAGTGTACATTTCTACAATACACCCTCTGCATATTGCCCTGTGTGCCCAGCACCCAGAGTCAGGTTTTCATCTGTCACCATATACTTGGTTCCCTGTACCCTTTAATGCCTCTCCCAACTCCCCTCTCTCTGGTAACCACCATGCTGCTGTCACTCTTATTCTGAGGGTTGAATTATTGTATGAGCCTGAGAACTGGTCATGGAGAATTAGTCAGGGCATGAGGACTACCTCTGTTCACTCAATGAAGTCTTTTAGATTGGTTTTGGGTTTACCTTAAACAGCCCAGAACATAGGAAGAAATTCTTCCAAGTTTATTTTTTCTGATTTAACTCATGAGTGGGTAAATAATTCAGGATTTTGGTGCTTTTTTATTTTTTTGGCCAAGTAATAAGAAAATCATGACTTCAGGAAGGTGATTTGCTTCCACTTTAAAATTAGCGCAAGCTATGGAGAAAATACCAGGTTTTGTTTTCAGTGCAGAATCTTGTAACTCAGTTTTCATTCTGTGTATGTGTTTGACATCATGGGAATACTCCTCTAGGAAGGAGGACAGAGGATTACATTCTTTAATTCCTCATGCCTTTTCTTTAAGGTCAGGTCTGAAAGGTATATCTAATTTATGAATAATACAAGAGTATAATGTAACCAATTTCCCAACCAAGTACTTCAGAGAACCTGGGAAATTTTTACTTACATCCCTTTTTTAATGTAGGTAAAGGATTAACATTTTGACTATAGCCAAAATACAGTGATAACATATACAATATCTATCATATGTCTACATACCAGTACATGCACATCTTCACTTCCATATAGTTGTATACTCCAAGTGTTTTATTGTGTATCTTTCTTTAAGAAAATGAGCCATCTCCAAAACATGATTTAAAATAGCATGATAGCTTTCTGCCCTAGATATGATGCACCAAGGTATAACAATTGCTCTCTAAAACTAAAGTTTTAGTTGCTCTGGCTACTAAATTTTCCTATCACTAATATTATAAACAATGCTTCAATGT
This sequence comes from Tonatia bakeri, assembly GCA_004024845.1. NCBI lineage: Eukaryota > Metazoa > Chordata > Mammalia > Chiroptera > Phyllostomidae > Tonatia > Tonatia bakeri. The sequence continues at coordinate 3,934 of PVIA01017963.1, forward strand.
TGCTTTGGATGTAGTGTTTCATGATTTTGTCAATGTAATTAATATATCTTATTAATTTCTTCTTAAAATACATGATAATTTTGTTGTTGTCGGGGTTAAGTCTTCGAATATATGTGACTTAATTACTTTCCAGAAAAATTTATAGAAAAGTTCCATCTTCCAAAGAACTTAGTAGCATAGGTCAATATTATAACTAATTAAAGCAGTTTGTTCTTCTGATGTGAAAATTCACTTTACAGGTATGTATTAATTTTTCTTTTCAAAATTCCCAATCTAAAGGGTTTTCGTGAGCCACAGATCTAAAAAAATTTGTCACCTCAAAAGTGAAGTTGTAAAGAACTTTATGTCTGTTTCAAATTTATGTTCCTGATAGACTCAACTAAAAATAAGTTTATATTTTATAGAACCAAAGGAGGTGTTCCCTTAGTGGACTAGAATTTACATTTTTATAGGGAACAGGAGTTAATGTCTTTGAAGATTATCATTGAATCTGTTTTGGAACCAATCAAACCACTAAACTTAAATCTATCAATCAACCTATAGTGATAGATAAAGGTTGGAATTATTTAACATTTATGGTGATGTTTAAGTCAATTTTGACCAGTGAGGCCCATTGATAGAATATCTTAAATTATATTGCAATTTATCTGTGTCATATCTCATACCCTGCTTGATAGACATCATTATATACTTTTGATATTATCTTCCTGTTGATTTTCTCTTCTTTTACTCTTTCTAGAAGAAACACGAAACTTACCATTTGGTTCCCCAGCCTGGCGGAAATGGGGGAGGGGAACTGTACTGCCGTGACGGAGTTCATTCTCCTCGGGTTCTCAGATGCCCCTGAGCTGAGGGTCTTTCTGTTCTTGCTGTTCCTCCTGATCTACGGGGTCACTGTTTGGGGCAACATGGGCATGATCGCACTGATTCAGGTCAGCCCTCGACTTCACACTCCCATGTACTTTTTCCTCAGCCACCTGTCCTTGGTGGATTTCTGTTACTCCACGATCATTGTGCCAAAGATGCTAGCTAATATCTTAAACAAAGACAAAGCCATCTCCTTCCTGGGATGTGCTGCACAATTCTACTTGTTTTGTGTGTGTGTGGTAACTGAGGTCTTCCTGCTGGCTGTGATGGCCTATGACCGCTTTGTGGCCATCTGTAACCCACTGCTGTACATGGTCACCATGTCCCAGAAACTCCGAATGGTGCTGGTTTCCATCTGCTACCTTGGTGGGACTGTGTGCTCTCTGATTCACTTGTGTTTAGCTCTTGAGATCCCAACCTACAGATCAAATGTGATTAACCACTTCTTTTGTGATCTGCCCCCTCTCTTATCTCTTGCTTGCTCTGATGTCACTGTGAATGAACTGTTTCTGTACATTGTGGCCTCCTTCAATGAAATCATCACCATCATGATCATCCTCACCTCCTACTTGTTTATTCTCATCACCATCCTGAGGATGCGGTCTGCAGAGGGAAGGCGCAAAGCCTTTTCCACCTGTGCCTTCCACCTCACAGCCATTGTTGTCTTCCATGGGACAATCCTTTTCAGTTATTGCCGGCCCAGTTCTGGCAACATTGCAGATACTGACAAGGTGGCTGCAGTGTTCTACACTGTAGTGATTCCCATGCTGAATCCCCTGATCTACAGTCTAAGGAACAAAGATGTGAAAGAAGCTCTCAGAAGAGTGGTGGGCTCCAAAATGTTTTCCTAGAGAGTATTTTGTTGGTAAGACATGGGGTCCTATAGTGGAGACTGGTAGAGGGCTGAATGGTGGGCTGACATGTAGGTGTGGAGAATACAGACAGAGTGTATGTTCGTATCAGTGAATCCTTTAGATTCAGTTTTCTTTGTGTCTCAGAATTGAGCAGGGTAGGGTTGAACATATTTCAAAATTCACAGACTATCTTTGCTTTTATTCAATCTCAAATGATTTAAATAGGCCTTGGACATGGATGGCTAAGACATATATTAACTTCATTTAAAACATTCATAAGGTTAATAACTTCGAGAATCATATTTTCTGATTTATTATGGAAACTAAGGTTTATTTCAAAATCAAATTCCTCTTATTTTACAACAAAGAGCACACCTTTGCCAATTTATATACAGAATGAGTGTCGCATATTTGTATATATCTGCTGTTCATTTCTTGCTTCCTTAATTATGTTTTTGTTGCTGTCATTGCAGTGTCTAATGTTTTTAGAACTCTGGAGACTAATATCTAATATATAACATATTTAACAACCACATTTAATAGCTACACATTTTTATATATATTAAATGTGTAGCTACATTTAATAACCATTGTTATCACTCTCAACATTTCCAACTTTGACCATTTCTATCATTTTATATTTTCTTACCATCATGCTTATTTTACAACTTGTGGGTCAAATGCTTGCTGTGCTTTATAGATGGACTTTTATCCTCTGTTTATATTCTTTGTTGTGTGTTTGCTCTTGATAAAATGAGCTTTTTTCATCCTTCCTCTATGTGTCTGAACCATACTTCTTCATGCAGTCCTGATTTATATGCACCATTCATAATTTATTTGTGTTTTCATTGTGCTTATGTCAATTTCTACATTATGTTTGTTCATTCAGTGAAGCTCCTCTACATACTAGATGCCCCAGCACTATCTTGTTGTGATAATGAAAAATGTTTATGCATTATCAAGCATCCTCTGTGTGTTTGTTTAGTTTGGTGGGAGTAGATTTAAAACTGTCTACTTTAGAACAGTGAATCTAAATGGAAGAAGGTAAGCACATTTCTAATAAAGAATTTGTATCTAGAATATAGACAGAACTTTAAAATTAAACAACACACTTCTAAAGAGTCCAAAGGTCAAAAAAGAGTACAGGATGCCCTGGCTGGGTGGCTCAGTTGGTTGGAACATCATCTCATACACCAAAAGCTTGTGGGTTTGATCCACACTCAGGACACTTACCTAGATTCTATGTTTGATCCCCATTAAGGGAATGTTTGGGGGGCAACTGATTGATGATTCTCTCTCACATCATTGTTTCTCTCTCTTTTTCTACCTTTCTTTTTCCCTAAAAACTAATAATAATGAAACATATCCCCAGTTAAGGATAAATTTTTTTTTGAGAAACACAAGAGAAATTATAGAATATTTTGAATTAAATGGAAATGAAAATACAATCTATAACTTGTAAAAAGAGGGATATTTATAACTTTAAAAGGAAAGAAATATCTTAAAACTAGAAGCTTAGATTCCATATTTAGAGACTAGGAAAAAATGAACTAAAACAAGCAAACAAACAAAAACAAATAAAAGGAAGGATATAATAAAGACTAGAGTATAACTCAATAATATGAAGATAAAAACAATATAGAATATCAATATATTTTTATTTTGAAAAGATCAATAAAATGAACAAAAATTTACCTAGAATTAGAATGAGAAAATGAGACAAGATATAAATGAACATAATCTGGAGGGAGGTTGACCTTTCAAAATTAAAATGACTGTCATAAATACTATAAACAACTTATGCCAAGAAATTAGTCAACTTAAATGATGAGAATAAATTCCTAAGTAACTAAAATTACCCAAAACTGACACAGAGAAATAGAAAATCTGAATAGACATATAACAAGAAAATAAAATGGGTTTGTAACTAAAATATTTTCTCTTCTATCAATATTCAGACAGAGATGGCTTCACTGGTTATTTTCACTAAACATCTATACAAGAATTTACACAAATTATTGATTAACGTATCAAAAATAAAGGAATAGATCACTTTCCAACTCATTTCATTTAGCAAGTAGTACCCTGATGCCAAATTCAATAAAGAAATAGGCCCTGCTGGTGTAGCTCAGTGGACTGAGTGCAGGCTCTGAACCAAAGGGTCGCTGGTTCGATTCCCAGTCAGGGCACATGCCTGGGTTGCAGGCCAGGCCTCCAATGTGGGTCATGTGAGTGGCAACCACACATTGATGTTTCTCTCCCTCTCTTTTTCCCTCCCTTCCCCTCTCTCTAAAAATAAATAAATAATCTTAAAAAAGAACGAATTGCCCAATTAAAGAAATAGAAGGAAATACAACATAACATAAAATCCCTCACAGTTGTAGATAAAAATTTTCAGCAAAATATTAGCAGAATAAATCCAATAGTACATAAACAATGATAAATCATGATCAAGGAGATCTGTCCCAAGAAGGCAAGGAGAGTTTAACAGGTGAAAAGCAGTTTATGTTGTAACGTAACACATCTCATGTGGAATAGAACATAAAAAATAAATGGCTACTTCAGTAGATACAGAAAAGGTATCTGATACAATTCAAATCCCATTCAAGATAAAAATTTCCAACAAGGAGAAAGAGAGAAAATGACTTCCATCTACCAAACCTGCTCCTGGCATCACATTTAATCATTACAGAATGAGTATCTTTCTCCAAATCACAAAACAATGCAAGATGTCCATTCTCAGTACTGATTATAGATGATAGATAGATAGATAAATAAATTAATAAGTCAGTCAGCCATCTGGATTTGTAGTAAAACTAATTTTATTCAGAGCACATAATATTTTAAGTAGAAAATCCTAACCACTCCACACACACACACACACACACACAAACTGCTAGAACTAATAATGGAGTTCATCACAGTCAAAGATACAAAATCAAAACAGAGAAACAATTTTATTTTTATATAGTAGCATAATAATACCTGAATGTGAAATTAAGAAAAAAAAATATGATTTATAATAACACTAAAAATACTTAGAGATGAATTTAACAAAAGTGGAAATGTAGTTAATACCAAAATTATAAAACAGGTGTTTGTCCTGGTGTAAGGCAGACACATATATCAATGAAATAACACTGATAATTAAAAAAATAATAACAGATTAATGGTTGATTTATTTTTGACAAAGATACTAAGATTACTCATTCAAAAAGGACAATCATTTTAGTAAATGGTGAAGAGTAATTGACAGTAATAAGACGGGAGTGGGGAGAGGGATAATGAAGGAAAATAGGGGAAGGGCCATCAAGGAACATGTGAAGAGGATCACATGGATAAAACCAAAGAGGGTAGGTTTGAGGGTGGGAAGTGGGGATGGATGGGGTGAGGGGTTGTGGTGGTATGAAAATGGAGACAAATTGTACTTGAACAACAATAAAAAATTTTTAAAGAGAGTAATTGATTGTTTGTATGCAACAATGTGGACTGAAATCTATTCTTCACACCATATACAAACATTAACTCCAGATGGAAAATAAACAAAAATTTAAGAACACAGGCACAAGTTATATATCTGATTGAAGGTTTAACCCACATGTATAAAGAATACTTACAACTAGAGCATATAAAGTCAAACAGGCAAAATATTTGCGTGAGCATTTCACCAAAGAAGAACAAGTTAAGGTGCCTCAATTTTGAAAAAACAGGCTTCAAATCACCAAAATTTAAGTTATTTCTATTTTGAGCCATATGTTTCTCTTCATGGAGGTAGATTTTGCTCCCTATGTTTTCTTGTATTTTTATGGCTTTGGGTCTAACATTTAAGTCTTTTATCCATTTTGAATTTATTCTTGTGTGTAGTGTAAGGAGGTGGTCTAGTTTCATTTTTGCGCATGTATCTGTCCAATTTTCTCAAGACCATTTATCGAATATACTATCTTTAGCCCATTGTATGTGCTTGCTTCCTCTGTCAAATATTAATTGACTCTAAATGTGTGAGTTTATTCCTGGGCTCTCTATTCTGTTTTGTTGATCTATGTGATTGCTTTTATGCTAGTACCATGCTGTTTTGATTACTATGGACTTAATTTCCCTTTCTGTTATTTTGTTCTGACATATAAAGTGCAAATGACTTCTGAATATTAATTTTGTATACTACTACTTTGCTGAATTCATGCATCAGTTCTAGTAGTTTCTTGGTGAAATTTTTGGGTTCCCAATATACAGTATCATGTCATCTGCAAATGAAGACGTTTTACTTCTTCCTTTCCAATGGGGATGCCTTTTATTTCTTTTTGTCTGATGCTGTAGCTAAGACCTTCAGTACTATGTTGAAAAAGAGGTGAAAGCAGACATCCCTGTCTTGTTCCTGATCTTAATGGAAAGCTGGTATTTGCCCATTGAGTAGGATGTTGGTAGTGAGTTTATCATATATGGCCTTTACTATGTTTAGGTGTATTCCCTCTAATCCCACTTTGCTGCAAGTCTTTATCATAAGTGGGTGCTGGATTTTATCAAATGCTTTTTCTGCCTCTATTGATATGATCATGTGGTCTTTATCCTTCATTTTGTTTATGTGATGAATTGCATTTATTGATCTGTGAATTTCACACCAATCTTGCCTTCCCAGAACAAATCTCACTTCATCATGATGTATGATCTTTTTGATGCATTGTTGTATTTGATTTGCTAATATTTTGTTGATTTTAGCATCTATGTTCATCAGTAATATTGGCCTATAATTTTCTTTTTTTGTAGTGTCTTTTGTTGTTTTGAAATTAGGATAGTGCTGGCATCAAAAATGAGCTTGGGAGTCTTCGTTCCTCTTGAATTTTTTGAAATAGTTTGAGAAGGAGAGGTGTTAGTTGTCAGGACAATTGGTAAATTTAACCTGTGAAACCATCTGGTCTAGGTCTCTGTTTTTTGGGAGGTTTTTTTGTTTTTGTTTTCCCTGCTTCAGTTTCTGCAGGTGTAATTCATCTATTTGGATTCTCTGATTCTTCCTGATTTAGTTCTGGAAGATTATATGTTTCTAGACATTCATCCATTTTGTGTAGGTTGTCCAGTTTGTTGGTGTATAGCAATATTGCTCATAATATTTTCTTACAAACCTTTGTATTTCCTTGGTGTCAGTTGTTATTTCTCCTCTTTCATTTATGATTTTATTTATTTGGGTGTTCTTTTTTTCTTGATGAATCTGGTTAAGGTTTGTGAATCTTATTTATTTTTTCAGAGAACAAGCTTTTTGATTCATTGATATTTTGTATCATTTTTAAAGACATGATTTCATTTGTTTCAGCTCTGACCTTTATTATTTCCTTCATTTCTACTAACTTTAGGCTTTATTTGTTGTTCTTTTTCAAGTTTCTTTAAGTATAAAGTGAGATTGTTTAGTTGAGCTTTATATTTTTCTTTCTTTCTTTTTCTTTTTTTTTTTTTTTTTTTTTTTTTTTTTTTTTTTTTTTTTTTTTTTTTTTTTTTTTTTTTTTTTTTTTTTTTTTTTTTTTTTTTTTTTTTTTTTTTTTTTTTTTTTTTTTTTTTTTTTTTTTTTTTTTTTTTTTTTTTGAGATAGGCCTGCAATGCTATGAAGTTCCTTCTTAGTATTGCTTTCCTTGTGTCTGACAGATTTTGGATTGTTTGTTCTCATTTTCATTACTTTCAGAGTATCTTCTGACTTCTTCCTTGATCTCATTGTTTACCCATTCATTGTTTAATGCCATGTGATTTAGCTCTCATAGCTTTGCATGCTTTTCAGTGTTGTTCTTGAGATCGATTTCTAATTTCATAGCATTTAGCATTGTGGTCAGAGAAGATGCTTGATATGATTTCCATCTTCTTAGATGTATCAAGACTTGATTGTGTCCTAACATGTGGTCTACCCTAGAAAATGTTCCATGTGCACTAGAAAAGTATGTATATTTTGCTGCTTTTGGGTGAAATGCTCTGAAGATATCAATTAAATCCATTTGATGTAATGTGTGGTTTAAGGCCATTGTCTCCCTGTTGATTTTGTTTCTGGAAGATCTATCCATTGAAGCATATGGGGTGTTAAAATCCCTGACTATGCCTTTATTTCTGTCTCTCTCTCCCTCTATGTCCATCAAGATTTGCATTACATATTTAGTTGCTCCTGTGTTGAGTGTGTATGTGTTTATGAGGGTTATGTACTCTTGTTGGATTGTTCCCTTTATCATTATGTAGTGTCCTTCTTTGTCTCTGACTATATAGCCTCAGATTTAAAGTATATTTTGTCAGATATAGTATTTCTACTCAGCTTCTTTTTCCCTTTCCATTTGCATGAAATATATTTTTCCAATCCTTGACTTTTAGTCTGTGTGTATCTTTTGATTTGAGTTGGGTCTCTTGCAGGCAACATATATGAGTTTTCATTTTTTATCCATTTAGTTACCCTATGTCTTTTGGTTGTAGATTTTAAACCATTTACACTTAAGGTGATTTTTAAAAAGATTTAATTTATGTATTTTTAGACAGAGGGGCATGGAGGGAGAAAGAGAGGGAGAGAAACATCAATGTGTGTTTGCCTTTCTTGTGCTCCCTACTGGGTACCTGGCCTATAACCCAGGCATATGCCTTGACCTGGAATCCAGCCAGTGACCCGTTGGTTCTCAGGCCAGCGCTCAATCCACTGAGCCACACCAGCTGGGGCATAATGTGATTATTGATAGATACATATTTAGTGCCATTTTATTATTAGACTATTTTCCAGTGTTTGTTTGGTTTCTTTCTTTGTTTCTTCCTTTCTTCCTTCTTTCTTTCCTCTCTCTCTTTCTCTCTCTCTCTCTCTTTCTCTCTCTCTCTCTCTCTCTCTCTCTCTCTCTCTCTCTCTCTCTTCTTCTAGTTCTCAAAGCATGCCTTTTGGCATTTGTTGCAGTACTGGTTTGGAGTTAAAAACTCCTTTAGCTTTTCCTTGTGTGGGAGGCTCCTTATTTTTCCTTTGATTGTAAATGATAGCTTTCCTGGGTAAAGTAGCCTTGGTTGCAGATCCTTGCTTTTCATCACCGTGAATATTTCACACCCCTCCCTTCTCGCCTGAAATGTTTCTGTTGAGAAATGAGATGACAATCTAGTTGGAGCTCCTTTGTATGTAACTACCTGTTTTTCTCTTGTGGCTTTTAGGATTATCTCCTTGTCTTTAAGCTTTGCCATTTTAATTATGTGTCTTGATGTAGGCCTGTTTGTGTCCAATTAGTTTGGGACTCTTTGAACTTCCTGGACTTGTGTGTCTTTTTCCTCCACCAGGTTAGGAAAGTTTTTGGTCATTATTTCTTCAAACAGGTTCTCGATCCCTTACTCACTCTCTTCTCCTTTTACTATTCTCATAAAGCAGATGTTGTTGCGCTTCATGTTGTCCAAAATGTTTGTTGAATTCGCTTTATTTTTTAAAAATTCCTTCTTATTTTGCTGCTCTGATTGGTTGTTTTTTTCCTACCTTGTGTTCTGAATCACTGATTCAGTCCTCTGCTTCATCTAACCTGCTGTTTATTCCTTCCAATGTATTATTTATTTCAGATAGTGCATTCTTTTTATCTGACTGATCCTTTTTTATTGTTTTTATGCCTTTTTTCATGCTGTTGAGTATCTTTCTAATCCTTACTCTAAACTCTCTATCTGATAAATTGCTTGCCTCCATTTCATCTACTTCTTCTGGAGAATTCTGTTGTTATTTTCTGGGGACTGTTTCTTTGTCTTCCAATTTTGGCTAATTCTTTGTATTTGTTTCTATGCATTAGGATGATGGTGCAAAGATCTGTGTGGACATTTTCCGATGTCTCTTGTTTCTGGTCCTGGGCAACCTGTTTGGAGCTGTCAATGATCCATAACATGTGGCTCCCTTGGCTTAGTCTGTTTGTGCGGAGTAAGAACCAGGCTGTGTACCAAGGTCAACTTGTCCTGGCACTGGGCCCATGGAGGGTCAGCTAAAGTGTCAGAGCTCCCAGAAATCTGCCCAAGTTGTTAAACTTAATCAGTAAAATAGCCTTAAGCTGTACCCAGAAGGCTGTCTTAAGCTCCACAGTGGGAGCAGAGTAATTTCTGCTGTCAGAACTGTTTTTTTCCTTCAGACTGATGCCATTTGCAGGGCAGTGCTCTGCCTGAGAAAGGTGGCACCAACAGTATGGAGAATGACTCAGCACAGGGACCCTGGAGGCTGTTCTTTCAGTTCTCTCCCCAGAGACACCTGCCCTCTACTCTCCTCACATGTCTTTAGCCTACTCTGCCCTCCCTCTGCCAGAGCTCACAGTCTGTGGCTGCAAATGGAATTGTGTGCATTGGCCTTTAAGAGGCTTTCTGTGTCTCCAGCTGTTTCACCCTGACAAATGGAAACCCTGTTGCTTTTCACAGCTGGATGTTATCTGTATTTCTTTCCTGGCTTTGGAACTGTAGTCTGAGGAGTCCAGTTTGAGGTGTAGGCACCACACTTCTTAGGAGGAACTCCCCACTGCTGTAATATAGCTCCAGAACTTCAGCTGCC
>PVIA01017964.1:0-14139 GCA_004024845.1 Tonatia bakeri
GTGGTGGTGGTGGTGGTGGAGACAATAGGTAATACATTTATGGAACTCTCTGTGCCTGGCACTGTTCTAGACCCTTTTAATTCTCAAGACCACTCTTTGAGACAAATAATATTCTCATCCTCAACTTTCTAAGATGGAAATGAGAATCAAAATGGCTAAATAATGGGCCCAGGGCCCCCAGCTTGTCAGTGACGACCCCGGGGCCATAACTCAGGTGGTCCAACTCCAGGGTCTCTGCTTGAACTCCCGAGTCGCAGACCTTGCCAAAGCCACCCTGCCACGGTACCGTGGACTCCCATGGACTGGCTGGGGTGGCAGAGGGAGGAGCGTCTCGGGCTGCTGGGCCATCCACCGGTCCACCTGGCCTGGCTGCACCTCCAGACCCTGAGCCAGCAAAGCGGCCGTGCTGGGCGGGGACGAGCGGGAGGACAAGGGGAGAGGAACTGTGACAGGGAGCCTGGCCAGGTACCCGGGCACCTCACACATGCCTTCCCCTCCCGAGATTTCAGGCAGCCGATGTCCCTAGAGAACCTGCCCACTGAGCCGCCCCCCCGCAGGAAGTGGCCCAGGACCCCAGACCACTGGGGCTGCACGGGCGCGTCCTGGGCTAACACCGAAAGTGATTTCGAGTGTGGTTTCTCACATGGAAAATCTGGTTGGAGATTTTGGCGGAGCTCCGGAAATCCCAGGCGATGATGGTGCGGTCAGCAGAGTCCCGGCTTGAAGCGTCTGTGCTGCTCAGAAACTCGGAGCCTTCCTGGAGGAAGAGGATGTCCAGGGTCTGCTGGACGGTCGCCTTGTAGCTTCTCACCACCTGCGAGAGTGGGCGGCAGTCAGGCTGGGGCCCCGGGAGCCAGGTCAGACCCGGGCAGGGGACGGGGAGGCATGGTTAGTGAGCAGGGCAGGCGGGGTGTCCCTGGCTGCGCAGCCCGAGCCGTGGTGTTGGGACTGCTGCACGAGACCTTGGGCCCTCAGGCCCCACCAGCCAGATGTCTGTCTCCCCAGGGTCTTACCCTGTAACACCTCCCACAGCCTTGCCTGGTGGCTCCTCCTCACAGAGAGCCCCATGGCCACCCCGACCCCCACTGGTGCTGGGAGCAGGTACGCCTGGAGACCACGAAGCCAGCGCCACAGCGTGCAGGCGACCTTGAAGGCCTCTTTTGGTTTCTGAGCGCCATCGCCAATATTCCAAAGCCTCCTCCAGCCCCGTAAACTACTGTGGCTGAGTGGCTGGCAGTTGCTCCGCGCTCTTCAGAGCATCTTGTCTCATCTGCCTGCTGGTCTAAGACAGCCGGTCCGGCTGCAGCAGGTGCAGGCGGGGCAGGCGGGGTCCCAGCACCAGGACCGACAAGAACCGCCACTTAACAAACTCACGGATGGCTGGGCTTTCAGTTGCCAGGCTGAGTCAGGGCACAGTGCCCGGGGCCACCCGCTGCCCATGCCGCCTGTTCCCCGGCTCCCAGGGTGCCACCATGCGGCCACAGCACAGACCAGTTGAGTCACCGCGGCCCGAGCTGAGCCCTCTTGACAAGTTTTTTAAAACTGGAGTTCATGCAGCCTTTCGAATGTTGCAGAGTTTTATTTTCTGTCACCTTCTTCCGAATGTACGCATGTCAAATTCCCACTCAGTGCAGCGCCCCACAAAGCCAATGCAGGGGTGTGTCTGCAGACCCACTCTGCAGATGAGCAACACTGGGGCTCAGAGATCCGCAGGGGTCACCAAGGTCACAGGGCCAGGGGTGCTGGAGCTTCTCCCAGGCCCGGCTGCAGCCCGGGGCCCACAGCCCAGTCACCTGCTGGCCAGCTCCTGCCTCATTAACCGCAGGGACAAATTCTTGGGGTGGGTGGGCCCCCAGGGACTGCTCTTCTCTGAGCCTCTGCAGAGGCGGCTCCCGAGAAGGGCGGCTTCTGCGTGGGCCCCTGAGGCCCGAGGGTGGTCTGGGGCGGAAGAGAGAGGGCAGCCCTGCAGGCCTCTGCACACAGGCCAGGGAGAGGAGCTGCTGGCCGCCTGCCCCCTGCGCACTGGGCCCCCCACTCTCACTGAGCGGGGATGGAAGGACAGCCCTGGACCGGGCCAGGTGGGCAGAGTAGCTACACTGCGCTCAGAGGCTCTGGCCCACCCAGTCTGGAGCTGGGGCAGCAGCCTAGGGCCCGGGAGGGGCCACAGCATCCCTAGCATCTATTCTGATAAGCTTATACCGCCTTCCAACCCACAGGAACAGAACCATCCCAAGGCAATGTTTAGAACCTGCTTTGGAGGGAAGGAGGCGGGAGGAGAGGGCCGATGCAGAGGGCCGGTCATCTTGGCTCTGGAGTAACCTCTTTCCCAGGTCCAGACCCATCTACTCCTCTGACCTCCCCACCACTCCCGTCTCCCCTCCCTGCACCGCCTCCCCACCAGCCACTCCACATCTCCACTTGCCTGGGCCGTGCAGGGTCCTGGATGCCGACCCTCCCCCTTTGGCTGCAGCCCTCTCTGTCACCAAGGTTTGGGCTAGGAGCTGGGGAGGAAAGACTGCAGCGCAGCACGGCCAAGAAACGGTTAAGTCTCGCTCCACTCGTGTCCCTGGACACAGCTCAGTGGCGGGGACACACAGTGGCCCCCAGAGCCCCACTGGCCCAGAGAGAAAGGCCGTTCCTGGGCGCCCGCATGCACCCACACAACGGTCGGCCCCGGGGGCAGGGTCAGGCCTCAGACCCTCAGCACCTTGGTTCCTGCTGGCTCCCGGGGCACATGCTGCCCCAGCCTCTCACCAAGGGCCCACAGATGCCAGCCACGAGCCGGGGGTCCCACATAAACCGCCTCCCGACCAGACAAGGGCAGGAGGCAGCTGCACCCGGGGCCTGCAGCCTGCCTGCCACGGGGCTGCCTGTGCGCCCCAGCAACACGCCGCTCCCCTCCTGCAACCGACTCTCCCAGGAGAACGAGGACCGCTGCCCCGAGCCTTCCCGCAGACACATGGATGCGGCCCGAGTCATCAGGGCGTTGTAAAATCGAACGGCCAGGAAACAAGCCATGTCCTGATGACCCTTGCCAACGACTCTGCTGCGGGTAGAAGGCTGGCCTTTGGAGCGGTCCCCGGAACGTGGTTTCCCGGCCTCCATAAGCGCCCGTGCCCGGGAAGGAGCAGAGGAGCCGTCCGCACATCTGGTGGTGGGTTCTGTAGCGGCCTTAACTACGCCGACAGCTGGCGTGTCCCCTCCCAGGAGTGTGGGCCAGCACCACGTGGGCCCAACTAGCTGGATCCAGAAGGGAGCCTGCCCAGACTCCCCTGGCAACCGGGGGCCTCTGCTGGGTGGGCAGCTACTTGGCCGAACGTCCGTGGCTTCAGGGAGCGGGAACGGTGTGACCCTGCCACACCCAGTTGTGATGAAAACCACCCGATGTCCTAAAAATCGGCCAACTGTGTGGCTGGCCAGACACAGCTGAATAACTGGGCACCCTGGCACTCCCAAGGGTGCACCTCTCCCTTCCCTGGGTCCCTGCCACTTCAGAGGGCGTGGGGTCGGCGTGCAGGCCAGGGCTCCTGTGCTGGCCCCGCTGCTGGCTGACCGTGTGCTCAGGGGGCCCTCCCCTCTCTGGGTCTGGCCTAGGCAGAACCACAAGCGAGCTCTGTGCCTCTCAGCCCCCACCAGTCCCCAGCACCCAACCCTGAAGGCAAGGGGAGGGGGACACTGCTCTGGACACCCATAGGACCCTATGCTCCCTCAGCTGACTTTCCAGGCCTACCCCCAGGACTTGAGGTCCCTTCCCGGGTAACCTCGGCCAGCACCAAGGCAGCACACACTGCTGACCTCAAGGCTGGACAAGCAGATGTGTGGACAAATGGATGAATGGACAAAACACGTGAAAACAGTGACCTCAAGGCCCCTGGCTTCCGGCAGCGTGCTGGCACTTGGGGCTGTGGCAACACCCACAGCACTGCTGCGACCAGCTCTGGCAGGTGCTGGGGCGGGGGCATTCCCTCCCAGGGCGCTCCTGTGGCCCAGGACCTGGAGGCAGAGGGGACCTGACCCTCCTCGGAGCTCTGAGACCGCAGTGGGTGGGGGGAAGGGCAGAGCGACTGTGCCTGACGCCATCAGCCTGGCTTGGTGGCCACTGCTGAGCAGACGCTCATGAACCTTCTCATCCCTGCCAGAGGGAGCTCCGGTCCCCAGATCGAGCGGGAGTCCCTGGCAAGCCCTCCTCCCCGGTCTGCAGCCCCTCGGCCCTGACGACCCACTGACAAGTGCATTGGTCCCGGGCAGCGGCCGAGGCGTGAGGGCAACGGGGCCGGGCGAGGGCCCCGTCCTGCGGTTCAAATCCCCACAGGAAAGGTGGCCAGTCAAGTCGGTAAATTCAGAAAGGGTCAGAAATGTCCATTTAAAAAAGAAGCTATAAAAATATGAGAAGAAAACATGATTGAACTTTTCTACAGTCTAGGAGTGGGAGAAACCTTCCTGGCTGTGACCCCAAGGCTGGAGCCAGGAGACAAACGACGGGTGACCGACCACATGGAAATGATGATGGTAATAACAATAATAATAATAATAATAATAAACACTGCTGTCTGGCATGACAAGTAAATAAGTAAGCAAGAGAAAAAAAGACAAATGGGAAAAACGCTTGCAACTGACGTGGGAGGCGAAGCCCGCTCCCTGGACACACAGAGTTCCTGAGCGCAGGTGAGGGCAACCGGCGGCTACAACACAGCGAGCCAGACCGTTGAAGGGAAAGGTCGCCGAAAAGGAAATGCACTGGTCCTTCGATCCTGCTCAGGAGACACGGCCACTTAAATGACACAAAGACATTCCTTACCTATCGAATTAGCAAAAGCCACGAGCTGGGTGACACCCCTCGTTAGGTGGCTGCAGGGTTCCCATGGCAGACACTCGAAAGGCATGCACCTGTGCAGACGACGGGCAACCTGGACCCAGCACCCCTTGGCCTGCTGCCCAGCCGCGTGCATGAGCCGCAGCCCCACGGAAGGGGCCGGCCCCAGAGCGACACTGGCAGAGCCCTCCAAGGGACGTGCCTCGGGCCACCCGGAGCAGCACTGCTGGCAAGAACTAGAAGAGCCGGAATCAATGCAGAGAAAGGGCCAGCAAAGTGAGCTTCCGCACGCCCCACTCCAGACCGCGCTGCAGCTGACAAACACCAGGCCTGCCTCCCTGCCGGGTTGCGGGGGCAGGCAGGGGGTAACCTCCGCCCGCTGCTTGGGGGCAAGAGCAAGGAGGGAGGGGAAAGGTGGAAAGTGGACAAAGAGATGCTATGAATGTCGGTCGGGTTTGAATGCCTGTCTCTGTTTGCTCACATTCAAAACCAGGAGGAAGAGACACCAGGACTCAGTCAGAAAAGAAACGAGACTGACCCGGGAGGCGGGGGGTGGGGGGGGGGGCGGGAGCGGAGGGGGGGGGCAGGGTTGGGGGCAGAGTGTGCGAGGTGTCTGTGAAGGGCCAAACGGGCCACATACGGTCACTGTCATGTGTACGACGGCCACCGAAAACCGCGAGCCAAACTGGACCCAGGAGCTGCGGTTTCCCAACCCCTCCTCGAGGACAATGGACGTATTTTACAACATTATACAACAAAATTAACCTAAAATGCAGTCTCTGCAGCGTGAAAGGAAAATTAAGCAAATGAACCAAAGCACGTACTGAGCAAGTAACTTAGCCACATAAGTAGGATTTATTCTGAGAGGCGTTAAAGCACAGTAATTTAACGGCGCGTCCTGAGCGGAACGTACATTATGAACAGTAATTTGACGGTGAATGCTAATTAGACATACACTGTGGACAAAAACGACCGTGAGAAATCTTAAACTGTTTTCAGCCGTTAAATTGCTAGCATCACGATACAGCAAAAATATTGTGTTAAGGCAGATAGAAATAAAAACTGTTGGCATAAAAGAAATAAAAAACAAATACAGGAAAGAAGCTGAAGGAAAGTTCTGTGATCCTAAATTTGATTGGAAAAGCCAGTATCGCGGAATGATGCCCGTTTTTTCCTAACAACAGAACTGTGTCCCAGCTGCGCCGTCAGAAGGGGCCTGGAAGCAGTGGTGAGCCACAGCTCGCAGGGTCCGGCCCCCAACCCAGCTCAGCCCAGTGGCAACACAGGACGCACCAGGGCAGTCCCACGGGCGCTGTCACGACAGAGCGGGTGGTTGAGGAGTGGAGAGGAGATGGGCCAAGGTCAGGGCAGACGTGCGGGAACCCCAGCGGACTTCTGGACAGGGAACGTGCCGTGCTGGGGAGAAGGGGGCGCTAGGCGGGACCGGCAGCAGATGAGACATTGTGAAAAGAAGCATCCAGGAAACAGAAGAAGGTAGCAGCAGAAATGACTCGAAACACATCAGGGAGGGAGAAACACTGAATGTTTTCAAATGAACAAAATCTAGTTTTAACCCCAAGTGAGGCACACCCTCTATGGCCTCTCAGTCCCCACCACAAATTTCAACTGGAGACTCTGGATGGAAGTCAGGCAGCAGGCCCTGAAGAACGGGAAGTAACAGCAGGCGGGGCAGGGAAAGGAAGTCCAGGCTGGAGGAAGGACCCGTGTGGCTAGGGAGGTGTTCGGTCTGCGGGGTTTCCAGTTTGGGGTTTCTCTGTCTGTGTGCGTGCGAACGTGTGTGGATTTGCCCGTTTGTCTGGCCTCCCGCCTGCTGACACTGCCTTGCAGACTGACTGAATTTGGGAATGACAAGTGGGCACGAACAGCAAAAATCCAGAAGCAAACACTCCGTCCCGGCCAAAGGGACGAAGAAGCGGGCCCCTGGGAGCCGGTGGGCTCCTTGCCCCAAGCCGCGCCCAGATGCCAGCGGAGTGGATCTGCGCACTCAGAGGAGATCTGAGCGGAGGAGCTGGGGAGTGGCGCCCTAGTGTGAACATAGGAAGAAGGGGCCCCTTGCCGTGGACCCAGGGCGACAGCGCAGGAAGCGGGCGATCTGGGTGGGCTCCACCTCTCTGGGCGGAAGAACCAGGAGGGGAGGCCCTTGGGAGACAGGAGGGCGGAGAAGCTCCGAAGAGCAGAGCGCGGAGGGGGAGCCCTCTGGTTCTGCGTGGGAGCTGGCGGCGTCCTGGGCCAACCGCTCAGCTGCATGCGTGGAGCTCCAAGCAGCCCAGCAGGAGCTTTGAGAGGTGGAGCCCCCAGAACCGGTCCCTCGGCATTGGTATCACCGTGGCGCTGACCCTGAAACCCAACCGCTGCCCACAGAGGGAGGGAAGAGCCGAATCTAACCGGGCTACCGCCGGTGGGCACAGACAAACCCCTGTCCCCACACGACTTCAGCAGTACCCAGGAGCTGATGACCCAGTACTGAGACTGTAGGGTACATTCTGAAATTGCCTAGCATATGAAGAAACAGGAAAATGTACATGGGAATAACCACGTGAAACGTGAAACAATGCCGCCCTTGAAATGACCCAGATCTTGGAATTATCAGACATATTTAAATAGCTATTATATTAATCCTCAATGAGATGAAGATAAACACCCTTGAAACAAATGGATAGATGGTCTCGAGACAGAAACCGAAATTATGCTGTTATTTTTTATTTATTTTACTTTATTAAAGATTTTATTTATTTATTTGTAGAGAGGGGGGAAGGGAGGGAGAGAAACATCAGTGTGTGGTTGTCTCTCACACATGCACAAATGGGGACCTGGCCCACAACTCAGGCATGCGCCCTGACTGGGAATTGAACTGGCGACATTTTGGTTCACAGGCCAGTGCTCAGTCCACTGAGCCACACCAGCCAGGGCAGCAACTATATGTTTTTAAATGAAAACTTTAGAACTGAAAATATTTTTTAAATCACGGGATAAGCCCAACAACCACATGGAAATGTCGAAAGAAAGACCCAGTGAACCTGTAGGTCAAGAGAAATGGTCCGACTGGAAGCACACATGAAGAGTCCGAGGCACCTGTGGGGCGACACCAGCAGTTTAAACATGTGAGCACAGTGGGACATGTATGTGTGCACGTGTGTTTACACATGTGTGTTTGAAGACATACTGATGGAAGTGTCCAAATTTGCCGAAAGGCATACATTTAGAGTCCAGAGGCTCAGCGAGCCATGAAGAGGACAAAAATCGAAGAACACGCAAGCCCTGACATGCTCGAACTTCTACAACACCTAAAGAAAACCCTCCAGACCGCCTGGCGGGAAACAACTGAAGCCCCGTGTGCAGAGTGGCTGCAGCCACCGCGGATCTCCCATCAGGAACCACGGCGGCCGACCACAGCAGGCCACACCGGCAGCGGGGCGGGGGGCGCCGAGCCGGGGGTTCACAGACGGCACAAACACGCCCTTCGGGAAGGAAGAGAAAATGAAGATCCTGACGGATGGAAAAAACTCGGTGACCCTGTCAACACAGACCCGCTCTGTCTACAACAAAGGCTACAGGGGGTTCTAAAGGCTGAAGAGTAATAATGCCTGAGGAGGCCTTGGAGCTTCCAGAATAAAGGGAAAGCAAGATAAATGGCATGTGATTGGGTAAGTGTAAAAGACCATTTTCCTCCGATTATGCTCTTTGAAATGTACGTGACTGTTGAAAACAAAAATGTAAGTCCTTAAGTCAGAAAGAAAATTATACCAGACCTGAATCCACACAGAATAATGAATAACAATGAAAATAGTAAATATGCAGGGAAATATATAATGACTTGTTTGTCATTAAAATATTTTTAAAATAATTCTGTTTCCAGTAAAAAATAAAGAACCCAAATGCACTGTGGGGGTTGTAATATATGTAGAGGTAAAATATATGGCGGTAACAGCACAAAGACCCTAAGGGGGAAATTTAAAATCTACATACTGTTGTCAGGTCCTTACACGACATAGTGAGAGATACAATATGACTTGAAAGCAGACCGGTGAGGCACAGAAGCACACTGCAAACCCTAAAGCCGCCACTAGAAACCAGCCATGACACAAAGCTACAGGTAGTAGAGCAACAAAGGAGATAAGATGAAATAGTAAAAAATACTAAATTAATCCAAGAGAGAGGACAGGAAATCAAAAGGACAAAAAGAATAGATGGAACAAAAAAATAGCAAGATGACAGATTTAAACCCAATCGTATCAGTGATCACACCAGCCCTGGCCAGTGTGGCTCAGCTGGTTGGAGCATCACCTCTTACACCAAAAGGTTGGGGGTTCGATTCTGGGGTTGCAGGTTCAATCCTCAGTCGGGGCACAAATGGGAGGCAACCAGTTGCTGTTTCTCTCTCACATCAATGATTCTCTCTCTCTCTCAAATCGATAAACACATTTTAAAAAATAATCACACTAAATGAAAACAAAATCAATATACCAGTTAACAGGGTAAGATTATTATATAGAATTAAAATAAATGATCAATACTCAATTAAATGCTGCCTACCAGAAATGTGTTTTAAATACAAAGACACAAAGAGGGTAAAGTAAAAAGATGGAAAAAGATCATACTAACAGCAATCGAAACAAACCAGGAATGCCTTTAACAGCAGGCAGAGTGGGTTTCAGAGAAAAGAGTATTGGGGTGAAATGGGCCTTTTCGATGATAAAAGAGTCAATTCATCAGGAGAACATAACAATCCTAAACATTTATGCACCTGATAACAGAGCTTCAGAGTAAATGAAGGAAAACTAAAGGACTTTAAAAGTAAGTAAGACAAATCCACCCTCACAGCCACAAATCCCAACCAGCCGTTCTCAACTGGGAGAGCCGACAGAAGCGTCGGACAGGGTGCGGCAGTCTGGAACCACGCCGTCGCCCAGCTGGATCTGACCCTCGGAGAACGTCGCACCAACGACAGCAGCGCGTGCACGCGTCTCAAGTGCGTGCAGAACACTAAGCCAGACCACATTCTAGGGCACCAGCCGAGTCTCGAGGGATGTAAAAGGATTTAAACAGACAACGTATGTTTTGTGACCACAGTGGATAGCTAGAAAACTCCCAAGTATTTGTAGCTTAAATAGCACACTGCTAAATAATCCACAAATCACAAAGAAATCGAAAAAGTAATTAGAAAGTATTTTTAACTGAAGGGAGATGAAAAGCAGTGCATGAGAAGCTGTGCAGTGCAGCTGCCAGACCTGCAGGGAAGTGAACAGCACCAAATATCTCTAATGGAAGAGCATGTGAGTTTCAAAACCATGACTTCAACTTCCACTTGAAGAAATAGAGAAAGAAGATAAAATCAACCCCAAGGTTTAAACAGAGGGAACAACTAACATAAGGAATGAATAATTTTTTTTAAAACTAGAGAAAACCAACGAAACCAAAAATCTGGTACTTTGAAAAGACTGACAAAATTAATAAACCTCTTGAAAGAATGTGTAGTTTGCTGTTGTTAGGTCTATGTTCTACAATAGCATAAAAAGAGAAATACTTAGGGATAAAGCCAATAAGCAGTGAAGGAGCTGTATATTGAAAACTAAGACACTGGTGAAAGAATTGAAGATTTAAATGCGTGGAGAAATACACTGCACGCATGGACTGGAAGACTTGAAATTGTTAGGAATTCAGTTTTCTCCCAGAATGATCTGGAGATTAAAGGTAACATCATTCAAAGTTCAAGCAGGCTCTTTTGGTGCAAGCAGACAAAGTGAGTGAAAATTAAAATATAAATGCAGAGGACCTAGAACAGCCAACGGAATTTTGAAAGCGACCTGGAAGACTTGCACTCGTTGACTTCAAGACTCATCGTGAGCGTGAGATGATAACGAGACCGGAGGCATCGGTGTCGGAGAACTAGGGGGAGCAACGGAGCAGAGGGGAGTCTGGGACAGGCCGACGCGCACTTGGCCCCCAGAGGGACCGGGGACCCAGACACCGTTTCCGACAGGTGTGGCAGGAACATTCAATTTCCATATGCAAAGCCACAAACTTCCGCCCATATCTTGTACCATATACAAAAATTCATATGAAATGGACCACAGACTACTATAAAGTCACTATGTAACTTCTGGAAGTAAACAGGAGCAAATCTTTGTGGCCTTAGCTTAGGCAAGAATTACCTAGATAAGATACCACCAGCATGACTCAGAAGAGAAGAAGTTGATAAACTGCACTTTGTTATGAGAATAAAAATACAACCTATGGACCAGGAGGAAGCATTTGCAAGTTACATATGTAATAAGTCTTATATCCAAAATTCATAAAGAAAACTCAAAACTCAGTAATACAAAAACAATCTGATTTAAAAAGGGGCAAAAGAATATAAAGATGGCAAATCAAACTCATGAAAAGATGCTCAACATCATTAGTCATCAAGGACACACAAAATAAAACCACGGGGAGACACCACGTGACACGCACTTCACGACGACTGGACTGGAAGAGACTGGCCACACCAAACGCTGGCTAAGGCGTGGAGGACAGAGCCCTCATGGTGCTGGCGGGACCGTGGGACGCAGCCATTTGGGAAACGGGCAGTTTCTTCAGAGGTTTAACACACGCCGCCCGGGCCAGGACCCAGACCGCCCAGTCCTGGGGTCTATCCCAGCCTGGAGTCTGCCGGGCTGCTCTGACACCGGACCTCGTACTGGGGGGCCGTGTGTTCTCACGGTGCTGGACGCTGGACATCTGAGGCCCAGGGGCCGGGACAGGGGGGCGGTTTCTGGGGAGACCTCGTTCCTGAGTCTGAAGAGGATACCTCCTGCTGTGCCCCACATGGCCCCGTCTCAGTTCAGCGCCCAGAGAGACCCCTGGTGCCGCCTCCTCCTCTTCTAAGGATGCTGTCCTACTGGTTCGGAGGCCCACTCTTGTGCCACTCCTGAGGCCTTCACCTAACCGTAATCACCTCGGTCAAGCCCCATCTCCAAACACAGCTACAGCGAGGGCTGGGGCTTCAACACGTGACCTAGGGTGACACAGTTCAGTCCATGATAGCCAAGAAAGGAAGGCACGTGCTCACACAAAGGCTGGTGTGTGACCATGCCCAGTAACCTCCTTTGTGACAGCCAAGAACTGGGGACGACTGGGTGTCCATCAGTGGGTGACCATTGGGTGGGCCAAAGATTTTTTTCCGTACAATGGCTCCAGTAGCGCTCAGCTGGCTTGTTCCATTCGAAACAATTCGAATTGTTCCATTTGAAACAATTTTGCCAGATTGTACTGTGACAGCTGTTGCAGCAGCAGCATGCATTTAAAAGAAATGCGTCAAAATTGGTGAATTTTTGTGTTAGCCATTTTAGTGTTGAAGACAGAAGAAAATACACAACATTTTCAGCATATTATTCTTTATTATTTCAAGAAAGGTAAAAACGCAACTGAAACGCACAAAAAAGATTTGTGTGGTGTAAGGAGGAGGCGCTGTGACTGATCGGACATGTCCAAAGTGGTCTGCAGGGTTTCGCGCTGGAGATTTCTCGCTGGACGGTGCTCCACAGTCAGATAAAGCAGCTGGAGTTGAGAGTGAGCAAATCAAGACACGGACTGGGAACACTCAAGGCTGTGGCACACGGAAGACGGCCAACGTGCTCAAAATGTCCACATCAGTGAAGTTACTGGTGAAAACGGGAAGCGTGTCCTTGATCTTACGGAAAACACAGCACGGACTCTGCGGCCACCGCCACAGGGGAGCTGCACCGCGCCGTGCAGAGGACGCCCCTTAGCGATGCGGAAGAACGAGTGGGCACTGCCACGCACGACAGTGCGGTTCAACCCCACAGTAACTGTGCCGGAAAAAAGCCACAGGAGGGTGCATTCCGTATGATCATATTTCCACAGATGTCCTAGAAAGTGCAAACTTTCAGCGAACGGGAGCAGAGCAGCGGCTGGCTGAAGACAAGCGTGCCGCGGGGGTGGCAACAGGGCTGACCAGAGGGACACAAAACATTCGAAGGGGACAAATACATCACTGGTCGTAACTGTGGCAGTGGTCCCACGGATGCACACGTGTGTCAGAACTCATCAAACTGGACACTTAAAATATGTGCGGTCCACTGCACGTCAGTTCTACTTTTACCAACGAGTTCTTTTTCAAAGGGGCTGACCTGGAAAAAGAAGAAGGCAAAATGGTCAACTCTTCTTTCAGGCTGTGCCAGCTACACGTTTTTTAATTAAACATATTGGGGCGCCGCCGGTTAGTGAAGTTATGCGGATTCAAGGTTTGGGTGTTGTGGCATGCTCACCCCGCAGCCGCATCTTCCTCCACCACCGCACGTCGGGCCCCTTCGCCCTGGAGCGCCCCCCGCCCCCAGGAACCGTTGTGCTGCTGTCTGCCTCTGTGCGTTTTTGTTTAGTCTTCTTGTCTGTTCATCAGCTGACCTCCGTTTTTTTAAAGTTTTTTAAGAAGATTTCATTGATTTATTTTTAGACAGAAGGGAAGGGAGGGAGAGAAACATCAATGTGTGGCTGCCTCTCACACCCCACAAAACTGGGGACGTGGCCCACAACCCAGGCCTGTGCCCTGACCAGGAATCGAACTAGTGACCCTTTAGTTCACAGGCGGGCACTCAATCCACTGAGCCACACCAGCCAGGGCTGTCGCTTCCAGTTTTATATCCCACATATGAGTGAAATCATATGGTTCTTAACTTCCTCTGTCTGACTTACTTAGCTTAGTATGATGCTCTCAAGGTCCATCCATGTGGTTGCAGAAGGCAGGACTTCATCTTTTCTTAAGGCTGCGAGGTGTCCCCTGCGGGTGGTGTGTGCCGCCTCTTCTGCGGCCGGCGCTCCGTCGAAGGACACTTTCCTCGTCCCCAGTCTCGGCCGCCACAAGTGAAGCCGCCGCGAACACAGGGGCACGTGCACTTTGTATTACAAACAGGCGTTTTCAGACTCGTGGGGGGATGGATGTTCAGAAGAGGGGTGCTGGGTCCCACGGTAGCTCTCCCGAATGTCCTGAGTCGCCTCCGTGCTGTTCTCCACGGCGGCTGCACAGCTCACACTCCACCAGCTGGGGGTGGGGGGCTCCCCTTCCTGCACAGCCCCCCCAGCTCTGCCTCCACCTCTCCTGCAGACTGCAGCCATTCTGACGGGGGCGAGGGGCTCTTGGTGCAGTGTTGGCTCGAGTTTTCCTGACGGGAGCGAGGCTGAGCATCTTGTCCCGTGTCTGTCGGCTGCTGGATGTCTTCTTGGGAGAAGCGTCTGTTCAGATCCTCTGCCCTTTTTTAATTAGACCGTGTGTTAGTTTGGAGTTGAGTTGTATGAGTTCTTGATAC
>PVIA01017965.1:0-13946 GCA_004024845.1 Tonatia bakeri
AAAAGCTAGGAGAACTTTGGCCTTAATTGATGGGCTTAAGTGATGGCAGCTGGGAGTTGCTGGGCTGCGGTATCTGCTTCTGAATCAAGACTCCTTTCCTTCGTCACCAAAGGTTTGCCTCCTGAATTTTCACCTCGGGGGCAGCGGGACCCCAGGTGCTGTTCGGTGACCATAGGTGGAGACCAGGAAGGCCCCTGAACACCCTGCAGTGCCCAGAGCACCCCACATCAGAGACTCCCAGGGTCTCTGTTGTTCAAGGTTGTCCAAAGAAAACCCATGACCGTGAACTTTCAGCATGTGGCTCTTGGTGCTGTTTCTTTAGCCAGGAGGGACACCTTTGGGTACCCGAAAATGACTTTGAAGGGAATCGTGTAGGTGGGTAGGGACGCGATGTCAGAACACAATGGGACAAACAGAGAAGGCAGCTCATAACATGGACATGTAGACACCAGGAGAATTATGGGGAAGAACAGGAGAAAATTCGGGAAGGAACGAAAGCAGAAAGGGCACCGTGGATCCGTTTACTACCCTCCACAGAGCGGGGAGGTGGGTGGTCAGCCAGGGCCCTGTTCTCCTGAGGCAGCTAAGATATGTGTCTGCAACCCCCCGGGGTCCCCGGGGCTGACCTGGGGCAGCCTCACCCTCTCAGGAAGCCCAGTTCCCGCTGCTGAAAATCAACATCCAGCCCTCGGGGCCCATGAAAGGGAAACTGCCCGCTAATGAGGGTGATGATGGCCGGGGGCTGCGTTTAATCAAAGGTCGAGATTCCGGGGGCCCACCGACCCCCGTGGGGACCCCCGGCACCCCCCTGCTCACAAACGCCCAATTACACAAACACGACCTTTTATCTCACCATTTCATGGTCCGCAAATGTCATGGCCTTTGATTTCAAAGGGGTCGGACCCGCCCTCTGTGGATGCTGGGGGTCCCACCCCCAGAGGGTGTCCCATGAAAGGCTGAACGTGGAGGAAACACACGCAAGGGAATGCATGTCTCAAAGCACCCTCCTCCCTTTTCCCCCAGCCCTAAACATGTCACGTTGTTTAGAGTTTCCAGAACCTTCCGTACACAAAATTTCTAGAACTTTCCACGCGTGAAATTTCTCGTTTTCTACAAAATGCAATTGCGTACAGTGTGGTTTCTTGTGGATCTCCTCGGGCCTCCTTGCCATCAGCATTATTCTAAGACTCAGTCAAATTATGCTTTCCTGCCCACGCCAACATTTTGGTGCCAACTCTGTGCTTCTCCACCGCCGGCCGCCGAGCCCTCAGAAACACACAGAGGCAAACCCGCCTCCAATGCAGCGGCACCCAGACGTAGCCCCCCGAAAGGCGTGATTCCCGCGGCAAGAACACACAAGGCTTCCCACATGAGGTTTTGATACACACCAAGACTTCAATAGACACTCTTCCAAACCGACCGTCCGCCCTGGACCGAAAATTCTGCTTTTTCCCCCCAATTCTCTTTCCCTCTCCAGCTCTTCCAGCCTTGTCTGCATCGTGCTCACTTTTTCCTGTTTTCTATTTTGCTATTTCCCCCCGCAGACTGTTTGCGGCTGCGCCCCGAGGTTGGCCCCCCCCACCCCGCAGCAGGCTGAGTTTTAAGCTCCTGCAGCACAGCGTGGGCTCACGCCGCTTCCCGGCCTTCCCAGAAGGGAGCACTCTAACCCCAGGGGGAATTACACGTTCAGGGAACCACAGCACCGTGCCCTGGAGTGCCCACTGACACGGAAAAACGGCGGCCCCTCTCTGCGGTGCCCAGCCCCGTGACAGAGCTCCACGCAGGGGCCCCACGAAGCTGAGAAGCTGGCTGTGTCCCGGTTCCCACACCCCCCTCACCAGACCACATACTCCCAGGGGACAGAGGCTCGATGTTGCCCTAATGGATCCCCTTCCAGCGGTCACGCGAGAAAATGAAAGCAAAGGCGGGGGATGGGGAGACAAGGGGACCTGCCGTTCTGGCTGAGGTCAGCTGTAAATTTGGAGCTTGGGTGTTTTATGAAGGGGGCAGCGTGGACGCCAAAATGTCAGGTCGCCTGGAAGCAGCCTCTGTTTTGCAAAAAGCTCGGAGTTTCCAGGGAGCTTGCTGGTCTACCCGCCAGTTCACGACACGATGAGGCAACAGCGCCCCCTGCTGCCCGTTGTCACAACTGCTCATTCACGTCCGCTCGCCTGCGCTGGCTTGTGGCTCCTGGGAAATGACAGTTCTGTCCCTCTGACGCCCTCCTGGGGGTCCTGAGCAAGCCTCCTGGGGAAACCGGGGTTCCAGGACTTTGCCCGGCTCCTGGCTCTGGGTGCAGAAGGTGCGTGGGCAGGATCCGCCCCAGGTGGGCGAGCCAGGGGCTGGAGGGTGGGGAGTGGACGGGGATGGGTAACACTTGTTACCTAATAAGTGTTATTAGGTAACGCTTGTGAGTTTCAGATAGGGCCAATGAGAAAAATGCAATAACGGGCTGTGCAACTATGTGACTGCAGGTAACGCTATTCAGTTGTGCCGTGAACACTCCGTGAAGGCATTGGAAAGCACAGGTTGGAAGTTACAAAACCGTCTCAGGCATATAAAGTGCAGCCTAGGGAACGCAGCCAATAACATCGTGATAATTGAGTAGGGGGCCCGCTGGGTGCTGGAGATATCGAGGGGACCACTTTCTGGGGTGTATACACGTGCAACCACCATGCCATCCACCTCAAACTCACATCCTGGGGGACAGCGACTGTAATTAAACAATAAGAATTAGAAAGTGCAAGACGGTGAGGGCATGGCCGTTTTAATGCTAAGGACTCTACAAGAAGGCAGACAGGGAAAGGCGAATGCTGTGGGGTCGTCCCTGGTATGTGCAATAAGAAAGGAAATGGGAAAGTGAACTCACAGACACAAGGGTTGTGGAGGAAAGACGGGTGAGGCCAGTCAAGAGGGACAAGCGTGCTGTCCGGCAGGAGGTCGTGAAGCCTCGGGGGTGTCACTGCCGTACAGCGTGCTGACTACAGTCAGAAACACCCCACCGTGTGCATGTGTGCAAGTTGCCAGGAGAATAGATCTTATCACCCAGTGTGAATAATGCTCAACGCACCCTAAAGGCTCACAGAAGACTGGTGAGATTCAGATCTGTGCATTCAAGACACACACGCAGAGAACATCTCACCCACACTCCAGGAGGAACTGAAGAATGAAGAGAAGGGGAAAAAAAATAAAAAGGCTGGAAAATCCCCAAACACGCCACCCACGTCCTGCCCCCCTGGTGACATGGGGGTGAGGAGGACTTTCCCAGCGTGGGGTGTCTGGGGGCATCAGTCCCAACAAGAGTCACCATTGGAGACAGAAGCCCGGGTGCCTTCTGCTGAGGGTGGGATTAATGTGTCTTTCCCTACAGATGTGGTGGGAAAGGACCCTTGGGAGGGAGCTTTGTGTCCAGAAGCCACTCTCAAGTTAGAGACAGAATGTCTGGACTTGATCGCAGGGGGGCTCCGCTACAGAGGAAACATCGGGTCCCTCATGGGGACCTCACGAAAGACCCAGTGCTGACCTCTGGTCAGAAAACATAGGCGTCTGAGATGCAGCTGGGACAGTCCTGTCACATCCAAGCATGAGGACGGCCGGTGTCACCAGGAGGGACAGAGTGGGCAGGGGAAAGGGGGCCAGGAGAAAGCAGCCGGTTCATTTCAGGAACCGCTGCACCAGGGCAGTCGGCGACGGCCCAGAGAAACCGCAAGTCACTGGCAGGACAAACAGGACACGTCGCTGAGGCCACCTGTCCGGAACAGTGTCTGTGACTGGCCAGCAGGGACGGGCCTGCAGGGGTGGGGCGGGGCATCACTTCCTGGCCAGGATGGCACCGTAGATGCCCCAGGTCATCCGGCACTGGACGTCCTGGAAGCCGGCGGCCGCCAGCAGCGCGTGGTACTGGGCGGGGGTCCGCTCCCGGCCCTCGGTCTGCGCCAGCATGTTCAGTGAGTACAGCTGCGTGGTCAGCGGTCCCCGACCGTCTGCGTCCAGCAGGCTCTCGACGACCAGGACGCCACCTCCTGTGACGGGGACAGACAAGCCTTCGGACCCCCAGCCTCCTCCTCCCCGTGGGCTTTTCGAGCCCCAGCCCCCCCTGCCCTGGACACAACTTGGTCCTCATGGGCACAGCGGACTCAACGCTGACGTCTCTCCTTCTTTTCAGCTGGAACACAGAAGCATGGTCCTCACGGACCACCAGGATGCAGGGGACTGCTGGGGTGGCGTCGAGCAAGGAGGCTGCGCCCACGTCCTCAGGAACCATCAGGAGGAACGCACGTCACAAAACGGCTGCAAGGGCGCTTTCATCACACCACCTACCCGGCTTGCAGACCTGATGGACTCTGGCCAGCAGCTGCGTGCACTTCTCATCAGCCCAGTCGTGCAGGATCCTGGCCAGGATGTACAGGTCTGCATCCGGAAGCGGGTCTCTGAAGAAATCTCCTGTGACAGAGGGCAGGGCCCTGGGGTCAGCCTGCCATGCAGGCCCCGTGGTCTGGACCCTGCCCGGCATGGGAAGGAGAGCCCTGTGCCTGCGGGGTTCACTCACGACCCGTGTGGACCGAACTCTGCAAAGTGACAGGAGTTCGAGGGCATGCGTGCTGATGGCGTGCTGGCTGTTTCCGGCGTCTGTCCCCCGAGACACGGCACTTAGGGAGAGAGCTGAACCCCGCCGTGTTTGCCAGGCGAGAGGAAGTCCCATTCCGGGTCTTGATTGAGAGTCCTCTTCATCTTGGGAACCGGTAATCGCCCTGTGATCTGGCCTTCGGCACACCCCGTGTATTTCGATTCATGAATGCTTTGAAAGTAGACATCTGTAGCAGGCTCCTGTGCTGTAGCACCTCATGGGAGTCCTGGGGACCAGATGTCTGAGGTCCAGGTGTCCCAGGCCGAGCTCCCTCCACAGGCTCCAGGGAGGGTCCTTCCCGCCTCTTCCAGCTCCGGGGGCTCCAGGCATCCCTGGGCTGGTGGCCAAGTCCCTCCCGTCTCTGCCTCCATCTCCACGTGGCTTCTCCTCTGGGTCTGCGTCTCCTCTTCCGTCCCTTCTCAGGACACTGTCATCAGAGGTAGGGCCAGGATGGCCTCATCCGAGACCCTTTGCTTCTGTACCTCCAAATACAGCCCTGTTCCCCAATTCTGGGTGGACACGGATTTTCAGGCAGCACCACTGCTGAACCCGTACAATCCTCAAGGGAGAATTCACAGTAAAAAAGAAAAAAAAGTCGTATGGCTATAACAGTTCTCCATCGGCCATGAGGACCCTCCTACATGCCGGGCGGAGAGGCTGAGGACACTCCAGCACTGGCCTCTCGTAGGACCAGAATGAACCTATGTTTCCCCGAGGGCACAGACGGCCCGTGAAAACCCACCTTCCTGGAAGCCGATGCGTCCTTCCTCCAGGCACGGGAAGTGCGTCCTCGCCATCCGCACCACTGCCGGGATGTCGAAGACGGTCACCCGACACTCGGGGTACAGAGACACGCACTCCTTGGCCAGAGCCCCGGAACAGCCTGGGAGTGGACACGGAGGGTGGTGGGCGGAGCGGACCCTGGGAGCAGTCATGGTGGGCCCTAGCATGTCCAGGTGGCGGACTTTGGCCGTCACGGTCACAGCAGCATCTGTGTGCCCCGGAGTTCGAGCAGGTCTTCCTGGCGGGCCCCACCTGGGATCCACCTGCAGTGCAGTGTCTGAGCTGCGTCCTGCGGGGGCCAGGGCCTCTGCCCACCCAGGGCAGCCTACAGCCTCGTGGAGAAAGAGGCAGAATGCCCCAGGGAAGCAGGACACCCCAGGTAGACGCCCCCTGGAGGACATTTCCCGGGACCACCGAGATGAAAAGGACACTTCCTTAGGTCCTGCATCTGGGAGACCTCCCTGGGGGCTCCTGGCCTGTTTTCTCCCCTGGGTTCACCCTCTCCCCCACAACCCAGGCAGGGCCATTCCACCCTCTGCCCTTGTTTACAGAACTCAGGGCCACGGAGAAACCAGCCCTTTCCTCGGAGAGCCTTCTGCGTCTCCGGCGGTGATCCAAAGTCACACATGCCAGGCGCGGGATCACCCTGCTTCTCAGGGAAACTGGGGCTCACGCAGCAACCTGGCCGAGGCCACACAGCAAGCAAGAAACAGAAGCCACTTGTGAATCCAGGGTCGGCTCTCCCCACATGGCTCCTGCTGCCCGTGGGGAGTGCAGGGGACCACTGTGGCTAAGGACGGCCTTTCTCAGGGATCTCTGTCCACCCCCTTCCTCCCACCATCTTACAGGATTTGGGGGAACCCCTGTGAGCTGCAGACCAAGGCCTGGCACTGTGACTTTATCACTGGAAGCTCCGCTGAAGCCACCGAGCCCCCACTTTGTTGAAAGATGGAGGACCTCCAGTTCAGGATGGTCACCTTGGGCCGGTGTCCCCCAGCAGGTACCCTTACCCCGGATCCTCATCTCAGCAGGGGCTCATGCTTTTCTCGCCTTCTTTTGGGGACAGCAGCCACACGTCAAAACAGACAAGGGACACTTGTCCCTCAGTGCTGCCACTGTGACCTCAACCGCAGTCCACCTTGCCATCCTCTCAGACAAGGAGGGGCACCGGCCCCCCACTCCCGATCTAGGATCTGCCCCGCCCAGCATGGGCCCTTTGAAGATGTGCAAGTCACGTGTGTGTGTCTTAACATCCACGCTAACACCGGCTTCCTAAGCCGATGATGGCGTCTGCCCCCCAAACCCACAAACCCACCCCGACCCTGGGGACTCAGACACCACCACCCTCCACTAGGAAGGCGACAGGACAACTGTCGACTCAGTGTGTCCGTGAACTGCATCCCAGCAGCTGGGTGAGGGGATGGGGCAACCCCTTGGGCGAAAGCCTGCGTCCCGAGGTTGAGTGGCGCTGACGTCAGTACTGCATCCACATCCCTGACAGATGGCCAGAAACTCGGACTCGTGCTGGCTTGGAGCCTCCGAGGGAGGGGCGTTCATATCTGAGTTGTCACGGGTGCCCCTGTCCCCCCACCTGTCCAGCTCTCTCTTCCGACCTTGTCGGTGGGCTACAGACGGTGACCCGCTCTGGCTGCAACAGCCTTCAGGATGCGACAGAAGGCTTTGCCTGCTGCCCTACATGTCATTTCCACGTTGCTTCTTTCCTACGTCACAGGGCACTATGCAAACAGGGGTAAGACACCCCCCACAGACGACGTGAGAGGCAGCTCCGACGCCTGCAGCAGACACTCACCCCCGAGGTCACAGATGAGGGGGAAGGGCGACAGGTCAAAGGCGGCCATGACGCTTCTCCCCTGGACGCTCCAGACGTCCTGCAGGGCTCGCATGAACTGCAGCTGCTCGTCCTCGGACCTGACACGCGAAACCACACGCGTCAAAACCGTGCCACGACCGCTGTGGTCATGGTAAGCAAGAACACGGGGAGCCCTCTGCTGGGCAGAGCTGTGCCCCCAGCACCTGTTGGGGTAGCACTGGAGACGTGGAATCCATGTGGAGCACCAGAACCCCATTTCTGGTGGTGAGAGCCGCCGGTTGGCCGCCGACATCTACCCAGCTCCCGGAGCGCGGAGGGAACACACGCCTTTCTCTGGAGCCACGATGGGTGACCATCTCCCTCAGAAAAAGAGCTCAGACGCTCTCTGATCAGGGAAATCCAGACGGTGCCCCCACCCCACAGGGCAGAGGGCAAGACTACGTGGTGTCGTTTGCAAGTCCACAGGAGATGGGGCAAGGGATCCAAACCGGGGGTCTGGGAAGGTGGGACACAGAGGGTGGGAGCAGGCGGGGTCTTGGAACTGGACGGCGATGGGGAGAAGCCAAGGGTGATGGGCGGATGAGGAGGGGGACAGATCTCTGAGTATGGGGGGCATTTTCCTGCCCCGTCCTCACAGTTCCTCTCTCCTCTGCCCCCTCTCTGGAGACCACTATGCAGGTGCGGTCCCAGTGTGGGAAGGGAGAAAGGGCATGGGAGAGGAGGCCTCACCCAGCCTCAAATGCCAATGGTGCCAAAGACCAGAAACCTTGTCTTAGGCTGAGACACTCAGCATTTGAGTCTGTCTCTCTGTCTATCAACTCTCCTCCATCTGTCACCCATGTATGTATCTCTCATCATCCATCTGTCTGTCTACCTGCCTACCTACCCGTAGCTCTCAGGAGCTCCACACCCCCCTCCCCATCCTTCTTCCCCTGACCTCTCCCAGGCAGCCAGCTGCAAGCACTGGAAACGGCTGGCCCTCGATGACCTTCACCACCTCAGCATTTTTGCACAGACCTCCATGCAAGTGCCCACACATGTAGAGGGCAGCAAAGACCTGAGTGATTCCCGGGCTTCCTGCGTCCGAGCCCAACACGGTGCCTCAAGAGGACGCTCAGTTGGGTTTGCGTCTGGTCACCTGGTGGCAGAGCAAACTCTACAAATCCTCAGGACATCGATCCACACAAGCATTAGGACGGCAACATCTGTTTTTTTTTTTTAATTTTGCATTAGATATCAACGCCCATGTGATTTTGCTCTGTTGGGACACATTTAGTCAGCCCGGCAAGGGGAACCCTTTGTTAAGCATGCGATTGTCCAATTTCTATGCTGTAGCCCGGAAACTCACACAACTGGGAAAAAAATAAAATAAAAATAAACTATTGCATCACCTAAAAAAATGAGTGTGATACTCTGAGAGTCAGGGTAAGGGGGTGAACATTACCTGTAGATGGCACTGAAGAGCTCGTCCGAGGGAACCCCAAAGGCCTTGCGGTACTGGTTCCTCCCCTCTCTGAAATCAAGGAGGGAGGTGGGCACTGCAGCCCCTCCACACAAGGCTGGTGCCTTGCCCACCAGCGAATGCACACGGAGGGTCACACACCCTGCCCCGAAATCCCCGATGGCACAAGCAGGGAGCATCCTAAGTGCCCAGACACACGGAAGCGTGCTTTCCTTTCTGGGGCAAAATGCATGCGTGTTCAGAATGGCAGTGTCCCCCGCTGGGGCAGTTCTCTGATGTCAGCAAAGGGGGGGAAGAAATCTAAGGGCAATGTAAAGAGAGCGTGAAAATCGTGTGCCATTGGGGACAGCAAAGTCTGGAATGACTATTGCCTGACGTCTAAGGATGGGCACCACCCAAACCGGCCCCCTCTCTAGGACAGAGATGCTGTTTGGCAGCCCTGGCTTCCCGTCTCCCTGCTGTGTTCTGAATCACTTCCCTGCTTGGCATCTTGGGCTAGAAGCACTTTCCCTGGGGACTCTCGAAGCAAAGGACTTCTTATCATAACACATTTATAGGAAGTGACTTCTGCACATCCACAGAAGGACACTTCACATGTGCTCTGGATTTCCAAACCGAGAGGCGTCTCATTTGCTTCTGCAAGCAACCTGGCACGTGGACTCCTGCACACCCTGACACCAGCCCCGGGGCAGCCCTGGTCTATAACCCACGCCAGCAACGCCACGCCCACCTCACGGCCTGGGCCAGGTGTGCCCAGCACAGGTAGGTCGTCCGGGCCAAGTACAGCAGCATGTTGCGCTGGGACCTGGGGCTGGACCTCACCAGGTAGGTGCTGGAGAGCTCTGTGTTTTCGTATAAGGCTGAAAACAGACAAAATGAACAACAACAAAATAATAATAAGTTACATTTCAAGGCATTGCTGCGTGCCATCACCAGCATTGAGAACATCATGATCTAAATTTGCTCCTCCTCTGTGAGCCTAGAGGCCTCCACAGCTGGGGACTCATCCTGAAGGAGCAGGTGACCGATGGGCAAGTCCCCAAGGCTGGGGGCTCATCCTGAGGAAGCAGGCAACCATGGCTTTGTATGAGGTCCCACCGTGACCCTATCCCAGTGTAGCAACTTCTCACACCTCTCAGAACAAGAGGATGCTTGCCCTGCTCACGCAGAACATCAAAGGTCTAATCTGGAACCGCCTCTGAATGATGTATCATCACTGCTGAATCCCCGCAGGTCTCTGCCATGAACCCCGAAGCAGGGCCCCGAGAACCAGCTGGAATGGCCTCTCTGGCTGCCTCCCAGCTGAGCACCGGGGAGCCAGCAGGCACCCGTGCCGGGACAGCTCATCTGCAAGCACCATGCATGGTGTGGCCGCCGTGGTTTCAGCTGGCTTGCACCTGGCACCTGCTTGACTCCCAAGCCTGGCTATCTCAGGGTGCCCCCCCACCCAATGGTGTCTTCCTGCTCAGTTTGGCCCGTGCCAGTGTGGGCACCCAGTGACTCCTTTTTTAAGAAAAAGGCCCACTGCCCATCGCTGCTGGGCAACTGGCCACACACTCTCATGCTTTCTCGGACCAGCTCGGGCCGTGGTTTCCAGACTTGGCCACATCACGGATGAACAAACTCCTAAAAATTCTCCGAAGGCGCATGCTAGGGTTCACAATTTCGAGTTTTGCAAAGACAGAGCGTTTTTTAAAAGCCACCCTCTCATCTTCCCCAAGAGGAAAAGCTGCTTCAACTCTAATATAAGAAAAATGGAAGCTCAGCAGGAACTTTGAACTGGATAAATTTAGCGTCATACATTCCTTTGTGGGGATATTTCCCCCACACACACATTTTTCTCTTGTTCATTGCATGCCAAGGTGCACACCAGCCCAGGGGAAGGTCTAAACTGTAGCCTGGGTGCTACACCTGGCCCCTGGCCTGTTTTAGCAAAATAAAGTTTTGCTGCAAGCCAGCCACGTCCACCCATGTACAGAATGCTTCTGGCTGCGTGGATGCTCCAAAGCAGAGGTCAGTGGCTGCTATAGACACCACACAGCACCCAGCACTGAAAATACGTGCCTTCCGGTCCTTGACACGAAAAGCACGCAGAGAGTGTGCGTTTCCAATGCCTGGTTCAAACACGCATTTTACCTCCTCCTCCTCTCGTTTCCACCTGAAGGAGCTTCAGGGACACGCAGGTGTCCAGCAGCAGCTCTGTCCCCCGGGGGCTGGCGCCCAGACGGCTGGCCACGGCATCCAAGCCCAGGGGCTCCAGGGCCTCGGCGAGAACATCAAACACCCCCAGCTCGCAGGCAGCAAAGAGAACCTTGGGAAAATGAAAAGGAGGGACTGAAAGAGATCGTTATATGCCTGTGTTCACGGCGGCATTCTTCACGGTCGCCCAGAGGTGGAAGCAACCCAAGGGCCCCTGGATGGATGGACACCTGGCCCGTCAGAGTACAGCGTTACTCAGTCATGGAAAGGAACGAATTCTCACACCTGCTACCATGTGGCTGGGCCTTGACGACATTAAGTGAAATAAGCCAGTCTCCAAAGGACACACCCAAAGGGGTTCCCCTGGGTTGAGCCCCTAGAGCTGAAAATTTGCAGAGACAGGGGTAAAGGGTGCACCATGCCAGGGGCTGGGGGATGGGATGCGGAGGGAGCATTTGACCGGGACAACAGTTCAGTTCCAGACAGAGACAAGGTCCCGGAGGAACTGGTGGTGGTTACTCGACAGTGTGGAATGTACCTGATGCACGGAACTCTACACCTCACCACGGCTACCACAGTAAATCCTGTGTCTCTTTCACCACAATGAAAAATTTTTGTAATGACGCTTCCACCGTGCATTGAGGAGGCAGCCATGTCCACTATTCCAAGGACTGGAGATATAGTACTGCTTCGGAGTTGACCAGATGTCCAAGGGTGACACCATCTGGTGCAGGGATTGGACCTCTGGGAGGGTGAGGGCCATGATGTGTGGGGGGCTGCCCCCATAGACACGGGGTCCAACAGGGCAGTTTTTGCCCAGTCAGCCTGGAGGGAGCGAGGTCAGGGGGAGATGGACTCCTATCTCTTCATCCTAAGGTAGCATTACATTTTAGTGGGCTTCCCAGGTAAGGCCAAGTTCAAGGAGTTCATCATCAGCCAGTCCTTAGTAGATGAAACGTTAAAGGGACTTATCTAAGACAAAGAAGAGGATCAAAAATAGGAACAGTAAAATGACAACAAACTCACGACTATCACCAACTGAACCTAAAAAAAAACAAAACCAAAAACAAACTAAGCAAACAACTGGAAAAGGAACAGAACCACAGAAATGGAGATCACAGGGAGGGTTGTCAGCAGGGAGGGGAAGGAGGGAGAGAGGGGGGAAAGGGACAGGGAATAAGTAGCATAGATGGCAGGTACAAAATAGACAAGGGGAGGTTAAGAATAGTATGGGAAATGGAGAAGCCAAAGAATTAATAGGTACGACCCATGGACATGAACTAAAGTGCGGAGATTGCTGGAGGGAACGGGGGTACCAACAGAAGGGGCAGAGGGGGGAAAAGTGGGACAAATGTCATAGCATAATCAATAACATATACTTAAAAAAAAAGATTTTACCAGTTCTGTCCTGTTACAGTGGTGACCAGTAAGGACACCGTGTCACGTGTATGGAAGTGACCTCCCTCCCAGGATTCATAACACACCCAGCACTCGTGAGAGCCAGCCCACACTGAATGAACAGCCAGCAGCCCCAGTGGGCTGGGGACATTATGGAGGAACGGCTAAGTCACTTTCCCAGGGAAGGGACAGGCAACACATTTTCTGCAGAAGGATGCCCCTTTTCCATACCCCGCTGCATCCAAAACAGGTCTTTGTAACCCGCGGGGGTGTCTGGAGGGGATTCTATCAGCTTCACCTTCCAGTAAGCTCCACCCGAATCCTAGCAGCCCCTTCGGCGATGGAGAAGGCACAGCCACGCAGCACCATGGCACCCGTGCCTTTGTGACCACAAAAAGCCACAGACCACGGATTTCTTCCTGTGCCGTGCTGGCCACTGTAGGGAACTGGAAACAGCGTCGGCACACGGGACTCCACAGTGCTGAGCGTTTGCACCCATTGCCACCCTGCGGGCACCTCTCCGCCTGGTGGCTCTGTGGGCACCCAAAGGTGAAGCCATGTGTTATGACAATTGAAGACTCAGCACCCACCCCCCCAAAAATGTGGATGGGTCTGGCTGTCCCGGGAGAGGCACCACCCTGACCCCAGAAACCAGCTCTGCACCTGAAATCTGAAATTGTTGATCCACGAAGAAGTTCAACCCCAGACCTCACCCCTGGACCCCCAGACAGAGAATCTGCCTGGACTAGACCCCCGATGTCTACAGGGGTGAGACCTGAGAAAGACCACCCACCGCCCGCTGCTGATGGCCCCTTGTGGCAGACCTGCCACCGATGGACCTTTACAGAGAAAATCTATCGCTACATTGCCTCTGTTCTTATTAACGTGAAATGCCCACAGATTCACCATTCACCGTTGAAACCCAGCAATTCGGGGGTGCACACAGCTGCGTAGCTGTGGTTCCAGATCAGGCTCATCACCCCCAAAAGCAGACTGGTCCCCATGAGCAGTCACACCTAACGTGTCCCCCAAAAACAAACTCCCCCTGTTGATGGGGAACCCTACCCATGCCCTAAACAGTCGATGACACAGGTTTTGTGTGTTATAGGAAACAGATATTGTATTCTTACGATAAAGGGAGCTACAGGAAAGAAAGTGTTATTAATAAAACCGTCCCCTAGCTTGGAAGCTCAGCTAGTCCAGGCGTCATCCTGAGACGCCAAGGTTGGGGGTTCGATCCCCGGTCAGGGCACAGACAAGAACCAGCTGACGAGGCGTCGGTGAGTGGAACAGCAAATCGACGTTTCCCCGTGTCTCCTTCTGTCTCTCTGTCCAAACAGCAATTGAATTTTTTAACTTGAAACATAGAAAATGATACGGAAAATACATTTGCAGCCTTTATTTTTTAAAATCTGCGTGTCGGTGGGCCTGTACAGTTCATATCTGTGTGGTCTGTCCATGTGCCAACATACTGCCTGGGTTTCGTGTTGTAAATTTCTTTTTAATTTATTTATTTCTAGAGAGGGAAGGGAGGGAGAAAGAGAGAGCGAGAAACATCCATGTGTGGTTGCTGGGGTCCGTGGCCTGCAACCCAAGCATGTGCCCTGACTGGGAATCGAACCTGCGATGCTTTGGTTCGCAGCCTG